>WNWK01005820.1:0-114328 GCA_009830355.1 Cherax destructor | reverse complement strand
ACATGAGCCTTGCTGTATTGATAACTTAGTCAAACAGATCACTCTTTCACAAATTATTTACATTGATGGTTCCTACCCCAACCCAATGGTACAGCTGGTAGTGCTGCTGTTGTGTACGGGTGATGGCTCTCATAAAGAAATTGGAGCACGCATCAATAAAGGGGCCCTTACCTATCAAACAGAACTGTTTGCCATACTTTTTGCACTCAAAGGGTTCATGTATCTAAGGTTGACACTTTAACTGTAACTGATTCTCTGTCATCCATAAATCCCCAACTCAGTAAGTTTTAATTGTGGATTCTTGTGTATAAGAACGGTATGGTAGGATTGTGGACAGGGGTCTCAGAGTGCACATGCTGTGGATTCCATCTCACATTGGTCTCCAGATGGATGATATAATGATGAAGGGCTGTTATACTTCTCAAAGGGAGTAGATTACAATCTTGGGTTGTCGAGCTGTTTGAAAAAAAGAACTTCAATTGAACTTTATTGACTTAAGACAGAGATTGACACCGTCAGCCCATCTATCATCATTCTATCATGCAGGTGGAGCCACATGTCTATGGTGCATCCCAAAAAAATAAGCAACTCTTGGGTGTCACACGCCCGGCCCGGCTGGATTATAAGTATCTTTGGCAGGATCACCACCACCAGATGCAGACGATAGGAAATATAAACTTTGCCAGATGGATTATTGTCACACCCTGCGTCATTATGTACTGGAGTGCGTCACACCCTGCGTCATTATTCAAATTCAAATTCAAATTCAAATTCTTTATTTTGAGTAATATACAAGGTGGGGTGTACTTATAATTATACATTTTATGAAGTAGATATTACAAGATGGCCAATAATATGCCTAGGTATGCCTAGGCTTTTCAGGCAGTCTTATGATAGGTCTTACTCAATAGTGACACAATGATTATACTGATAGTAAGGTTAGGTAATTGTAGTGATTAACTAGGTTTACAAAATTGAGGTACTGAAATTTAAACATTTAAGAATTTAACAATTAGTTTAAGAATTTAGCAATTAGTTTATATATTAATGATAAAGGTGATGTATTGGCATAATACAGTTTCTATATTGGAATATCTTAGGCAAACTTATGACTAGCTTAAGAATTATGAAGCAATAGTTGTATTAGAATTATGTACTGGAGTGTGTCACACCCTCCGTCATTATGTACTGGAGTGCGATAAAATTAATGAATTCAGAGACAACTCACTCAGAAATGTTTAAGAAATGGCAAAGTATTTTATCCACAGTGGTATATTACGAACCATTCTGGAAAAATACCCTGACTTTGCTCACTGTAAATAAAGCATACCACGTACTCGCCTAATTGTGGTTGAAGGGGTCGAGACTTAGCTCCTGACCCCGCCTCTTCACTGACCACTGCTAGGTCCTCTCTCTCCCTGCTCCATGAGCTTTATCATACCTCGTCTTAAAGCTATGTATGGTTCCTGCCTCCACTACATCACTTGCTAGACTATTCCACTTCCTGACAACTCTATGACTGAAGAAATACTTCCTAACATCCCTTTGACTCGTCTGAGTTTTCAACTTCCAATTATGACCCCTTGTTTCTGTGTCCCCTCTCTGGAACATCCTGTCTCTGTCCACCTTATCTATTCCACGCAGTATTTTGTATGTCGTTATCATGTCTCCCCTAACCCTCCTGTCCTCCATTGTCGTCGGGCCGATTTCCCTTAACCTTTCTTCATAGGACTTTCCCCTTAGCTCCGGAACTAAGCTTGTTGCAAACCTTTGCACTTTCTCTAATTTCTTGACGTGTTTGACCAGGTGTGGGTTCCAAGCTGGTGCTGCATATTCCAATATGGGCCTAACGTTCACAGTGTACAGTGCCTTCAATGATTCCTTACTGAGATATCGGAACGCTATTCACAGGTTTGCCAGGCGCCCATATGCTGCAGCAGTTATCTGGTTGATGTGTCTGGTTGGTGTGTGTGTGTGTGTGCGTGCTTGTGTGTGTGTATGTGTTTGTATGCTCGTGAGCGTGTGTGTGTGTGTGTGTGTGTGCGCGCTCGTGTGGGTGTGTGACACACTTAATATTTGTACTTATAATTCATTACAGTTGTGACCAGGTGTGGACATGTCAGTGGCTCATTACTCTGTAATTTATTCATGATTGCAACCATGTTTAGGAGTGTAGATGGTTCATTAACTTTGTAACTTGCCATGATTGTGACCAGATCTACCTGGAGTTCATTGCCTATGTAACTTGTTCAGCTATCATAACTTTGGGGCCCAGTCCCTGGACCCATTATGTACCTCTGTAATCTTTTGACCACTGTGGGGGAATGGACATTTTTTAAGATATGGACTGTAATTAAGCTACTTAGCTTATTGATGCATCCACGACTCGCAGCCTTCCCCGATGTCGTTAACTGATGCATACGGTCTCATCCCCGTGGGCTGTATGGGTGAATAATTACACACATGAGTATTATATATTGCCCCAAAGGAGCGTATGCCATATCGTCAGTCTCACTGGGTGAATGATAAATCTGCCTAGAACAAAATATGTATTCCTAACTGCGCAGCTGGTGACATCTATGTCTAAGCAGACTTACCTGGGTATTTGTATCGGACCCTTAATTCACACTCGGAGAATGTTGTCTTGCTTGTAGAACTTCGCTAATGAGTCACCGTCTCGTTGATGATCCAATCGCGATTGTCTATCTACGTTTGTCTTTTAGCAGTATTAAGAAGCTGTGCACACTTCTCTGTAATGTACTGCTATTTTATGATTAATTATCACTAAACGCGCTGGAACAGAGTTCTTATCCGATTTCCCGACGTTAGTGGAGATTGAATAGGAGATCGAAGACGCACGACAAAGGTCCCTTTGTTAGGTTAAATCCTCGCGCCGCAGCTCCCGTCCCTTTTTGTTGGCTAGTTCAATCTGCCGCCCTCCGGCCCTCCGCAGCTCAGTTGAGCTTGGTATCGCTGACCTTAGATCAATTTCCCACTTGCTAAATGCTGCAACAAGTTGCAATTCAAATGCTTGTGTTCTTTAAATTTTTAGATCACTGAGAGTTTATGATTGTAGGTTCAAGTGTAGAAATGGAAATAGCAGTTTTCTTTAACTTTCCTGCTATGGCAAAGAGTCATATTTATCTCAAATGTCTATTAATCATATACACTCGTTGCTACACTGGTCAGAGACGTGATGTACTGTACTTGGGTCGGTTCATCTGTTACCAGTTAAGTTGTTGATCAGTAAGCCAGACATGCCGTCGGGCCCTTTCTAAGTTCGGAAAGGGCTGGGCCCTTGAAAAGGGCAGAAAGGGCTGATACCCCCTCCTCTCTTGGAGAATTTTCTCCACAACCACTGCCCGCAGGTTGAGTTTGGGGTACATAATAAAGATATTAAACTAAGGAGTCTGAGTAAAAAGATATTGCCCAAATCTAGGCAGGAATTAAAAAGGAAGGAACGTTTTCTCTGGAAAGGAAACGGGAACATTAAATTATCAACCAGAACGAGTCGTCTTACTTCCTGCCACCAGGCCACCTGCCGCCAGGCCCGTGGCTTGGTGGGAAAAGCTCTCGCTTCACACAGCGAGGGTCCAGGTTCGATTCCCGGCGAAGGGGTGGAAACATCGGACGTGTTTCCTTACACTGTTGTCTGTGTTCACCCATCTACCTGGAGTCTACCTGGAGAGAATTCCAGGGGTCAACGCCCCCGCGGCCCGATCTGTGACCAAGCCTCCTGTTGGACCAGAGCCTGATCAACCAGGCTGTTACTGCTGGCCGCACGCAGTCCAACGTACGAACCACAGCCCGGCTGATCAGGTACCGACTTGAGGTGCCTGTCCAGTGCCTGCTTGAAGACAGCCAGGGGTTTGTTGGTAATCCCCCTGATGTATGTTGGGAGGCAGTTGAACAATCTTGGGCCCCTGACACTTATTGTGTTGTCCCTCAACGTGCTAGTGGCACCCCTGCTCTTCATTGGGGGGATGTTACATCGCCTGCCGAGTCTTTTGCTTTCGTAGGGAGTAATTTTTGTGTGCAAGTTTGGTACTAAGCCCTCGAGAATTTTCCATGTGTATATAATAATGTATCTCTCCCGCCTGCGTTCTAGAGAGTACAGGTTTAGGAACTTCAAGCGTTCCCAGTAGTTGAGGTGGTTTATCGCACTTATGCGTGCCGTGAAGGTTCTCTGCACATTTTCAAGGTCAGCAATTTCACCCGCCTTGAAAGGTGCAGTTAGTGTGCAGCAATATTCCAGCCTAGATAGAACAACCGATCTGTAAAGTGTCAACATGGGCTTGGCATCCTTGGTTTTGAAGGTTCTCATTATCCATCCTGTCAATTTTCGAGCAGATGCAATTGCTACATTGTTATGGTCCTTGAAGGTGAGATCCTCTGACATGATCCCTCCCAGGTCTTTGACATTAGTTTTTCGCTCTATCTATCAGTAAAATGGGTACCTGGGTGTTAGTCGACTGGTGTGGGTCGCATCCTGGAACAAAACTGACCTATTTGCCCAAAATGCTCTGCATAACAAGGGGATTTCTATATAGTAGCATGCCATTGATGTCAGCTAGGCCTGTATACCTTGTACATGTACTTGTAGTAAATAAAGATATTATTAACTCCAACGCCGGCGCTGCAAGTCTCACTCCGGTCTTCTTGTTGTAGTTGAGTTAAATTGCTGTGGGACAGCGCTTACAGGTACGATAACTGATCCCTACACCATAATGAAGTAGAAGTTGCTGGCGCTTTGGCCACCCAGGAAAATATTGCAGGTCAGTGGCAGAAAGTCCAGTCTGTGGTGCAGCTGACCATTGCAATCCATCCTGCAGCCAACCTGCCACTTGCCTTAACTACAAAGAGGCGCATTCTGTGCATTCTCACCGTTGCCCAGTTGTTTTAAGAGGGTTTCTCTTACGCCATGGCAGTTTCCCATCTCCGCCCTCAAGGGAGACTCCCTTGGCTTTCTTATTCCAGCATTGCTAGACGGCCCCACACCTCGGTAGTACATACTTCCATAGTCACCTTTGTAGTACCTACTTTCACAGTCACTTCTGTCTAACTATTTTGCAGTCCTAGGCTCTGAGGTTCCTACCTCGTAGTCTCCTACTGCCCTTACTTCTTCATCTTCTCATTTACATGTATCATCATCTCGTATTCCCACTTCTACAGAGTCTAAAATATCACAGAAGTACAACTCTCCTTCTTCCCTTAAATCACATATTTCCACACACTTTACTTTTCTTGTCTGAGTCTAGTTCTTTACCTTATAATACATCAGTCACCCTTGTGGAGGTTTATCTACTCCCCACGTACAGTTTATTCCTCTTATGTCCCCACTCAAGTTTCTTCCCACCAAGATACCTCTAACCTCTCGTTATCTTCCCCTTCTTTGGTAACTGCCGTAGTCTCTCCAATCTTCACTCAACCTACATCTTCAGACTCTGACACCATGCTTCCTGCAACTTCAAGCCATCTCTGCGTTTATCGAGGAGACAAAACCAGTGATGGACACCGATCCACCTCCAAACATTTCACATTCTCATCTTACTAAATCTTCTACACAACGCCTTTTTTCTCAGAGTTCTCGTAATTAACTCCTTGCTAATTCCCGCTACCTCTACACCTTGACTTTACGGACCTTCCAAGTCCTTAGGCAACTCCTGCTTACTGTTATACTTCTATTTACAGATCACGACTTTCTAACAGTGGTATATTAGAGGACTCAGGAGTAATCGAAGTGAGCTTCAGGTGTTGCTCTCCCAGTTTTCCACTGTATGTGTTTGTTTACAAGAACCAGAGAATTGCGCTCCGCCGTTATCCTCCCCATCTCAGTCTGTCTTATTGCGATCACCAGATCCTTTTCCCGATGGAACATTTAATGAAAGTGCGCTTCTTGTGTGCTCCGGTATACCATATTTTCAGATTTTTGTTCATACTTAGCTGAATTACACTGCGGCCTGTATCTACTTGAACACCAATCCACAAAGGAGGTGATCCTGTTGATTTAAATAACTATAAATCTATTTCAAACCTACCCCTTCTATCTAAAATCTTCGAAAAAAATAATACACAAGCAAGTTTACTCCTACCTTGTATCCCACAACATACTTAACATTCAGCTTACACACTGAGGTTCAGGGGTCGATCTTAGGTACGAGTGGAAACATTTGGACGTGTTTTCTTAAGACACCTGCTGTCACTGTTCACCTAGCAGTAAAATAGGTACCTGGGTGTTAGTCGACTGGTGTGCTCGAGCTTCTATATACGGCGCTGGAAAAAAAGGAAATTCCACTGGGCCTCTTCATAGACCTACGAAAAGCATTTGATACAGTTGACCATGATCTCTTGCTCCTAAAACTTGAACATTATGGGGTCAGAGGACACTCACTCGACTACCTTAAATCATATCTTAGCAGTAGACACCAGTATGTATACACAAATGGTGTTGCCTCCACCACACAACCTGTTCTAGTTGGAGTCCCCCAGGGCAGTGTTCTTGGACCACTTCTCTTTCTCATTTACATCAATGACCTCCCTAATGTTTCCAAACTACTTAAACCTGTTCTTTTTGCAGATGACTCTACCTATATCTTCTCTCATCCAAACCAAACCATACTTAGAAACACTGTAAATGATGAGCTGCTAAAAATATCCATTTGGATGACGGCCAACAAACTTACTCTCAATATCGACAAAACCTGCTTCATACTGTTTAGTAACACAGCTGGAAATATTCAGCTAAACATATCAATAAATGGTTCCTCCATTTCAAGACACTCTGACGGAAAATTTCTAGGGCTCCACATTGACAGCTGTCTTAAATTTCAGACCCACATACAGCATATTTCCAAAAAAATCTCCAAAACAGTAGGTATCCTCTCTAAGATACGGTACTATGTACCCCAAACAGCACTTCTTGCTCTTTACCACTCTCTCATCTACCCTTACCTCACCTATGGTATTTGTGCATGGGGTTCAACCACAGCAAATCACCTTAAACCTTTAATTATACAACAGAAAGCTGCTGTGAGAATGATTACAAACTCCTGCGCCAGGCAACACACCTCACCGCTATTTAAGTGCTTAAACCTACTTAACATACAAAATATCCACTTATATTATTGTGCCTACTACATACAAAGACATTATTCTCCAATATTAACCCTCCTCTCAAACTCCTTCTTGAGAACTACAACAGAACGCACTTGCGTAACACAAGACACAAAACACTATTTGATATCCCTCGTGTCCATCTCTCCCTATGCAAAAATGCTATGCATATAAAGGGCCCAAAGATCTGGAATTCATTGCCTGAAGATACAAAAGGGCCCCTGCTGCCTGCACACCAATTCAAGGCTCTACTTTCAAATCACCTTATCTCCAAAAACTAACAACACAAACACTATATATTATCGCCACCATCAACTCAAAAATTGCAAAATTTTATAAGGTTATTTCAAAACTAAAATTGTCTCAATCTCATTATGTATAATATGCTAAAATATAATTCTGTAACTTGTTATTCAACTACTTGTTAATTTAATTACTAGGAAACCGCTACTACCTCTGTTGATATATAAAAAACAATGTTCAATTCGAATTAACTATGATATATTAAGTAGTTTAGTCTGTCCGAAATGCCTCAGCATGATAGTGGCTTTCTTTGCACTTAGCAAATCAATATTGTAATTACACATTGTCAACTATGCATGGAAATAAGACTCCCTAAAACATGTCAGTCACACATTGTAAACTATGCAAAGAAATAAAAATTTGAATTTGAATCTGAATTTGAATTTGAACAAGTGGTATTCAGTCTGCTCTTTATCTTTCTCCTTCTCGACCATTACCTATTCCCGATCATGATTTTCTACTTTTTCCCTACCTCTATTACTCCTTGTATTAGGCGATTTTAATGCTCATCATTTTCTCTGAGGAGGGTCTCACTGTGACTCTCGTGGTGATCAATTAGAGGCTTTTCTCACTTCTCTTCCCTACATGCTTTATATACAGGTACTCCCACTCATTTTGACCTCTCACTCGAACTCTCTTTTGCATAAATTTCTATTTGCTTTTCTTCAACTGCGCCCCAGTTTACTTGGTCTGTAGTATTAAATTTACATGACAGTAATCTTTTTTCTATTCTCTATATTTCCCCACTCATATTCCCGACCTCCTCGTAGCCCACATTAGCAGTTCGAACTAGCGGATTGAGCCCTTTACTCGCGTCAAACCATTTTTGGCGAGGGACCTTCTCCTTTGTCCTCCTCGGATGAGCTGTTAAATATTTACCACCTCTATTTTAACCGTAGCTTCGAAAACCCCAAATCTCTGGTAGACATTCTCAGAAATGCGTACCCTGGTGAACTCCAGCTTGAGCCTGTGCAGTGTGTTTGAAGTGTGCTTCGTGGAGCCGTTATCGTTACAATAGAACCACAGAACGGCTCCTTGATTTTAAGCGAGCGAGGTCGGTTGGCTGGTGTGTAATCCGTGAAGCAAAACGCACATATTGCGGGATTATGTTTCCACAGTCACTTCCACTTCCTCTATGAGTGTATTTTGGAAAAGAAGTACAGAAATTAAGTGGCAGGTACTCTCCAGATCCAGCTCCCGTTCTTAGGGTTGCCGGCGTCAACATTGCAGACCTTGCTTATGCTGCCACAGCAACTGGAAATCATCTTATCCTAATATCTCAGGGGCTCCATTTGTGCCCCTCGTTTCTTTCCTCAAAATCTGCCAGAGGTCTCCTTTAGGTTTTACTTCAAGCATAAAAGAATTTTATAACGTGCCTTTTATGCTTGAGTCAACACTTTCCACCTGCCTACCTTCGGCAGCTGGGCCTGATGGGATTCATATTTTTATGATTCAACACTGACATCCGACGGCCCTTGTAGTCCTCTTACGTCTCTTTAATCTTGTT
Source organism: Cherax destructor (assembly GCA_009830355.1). Lineage (NCBI taxonomy): Eukaryota > Metazoa > Arthropoda > Malacostraca > Decapoda > Parastacidae > Cherax > Cherax destructor. The sequence goes on along the minus strand of WNWK01005820.1, from coordinate 105,405 downwards.
AAGTCGCAAGGGGTTCTTCCTTATCTATGGAAAACTTCCACTGTTCTGCCCTTTCATAAGGCAGGCCCTTTGTGCCATGATGCGTCCCACTATCGATCCATTGCTCTAGTTTGCACGTTGCTGGAACGTCTAATAAATAAAAGGTAGGTGTGGTATTTGGAGAAACATAATTGTCTAATTGTCTTTCCACTCGTCAATTTGGCTTTCGTATAGGCCGATCAACTATTGATCCCTTACTTCATTTAGATACCTATGTTCGTAATGCCTTTGCTAGTAAACACTTGGTTACTGCAGTTTTTTTTTTTATTTTGAAAAAGCGTATGGCACTACCTGGCGATATAACATCCCTGAAAGCAACTTGCTATAGCTGGCTGAACCTCCTTAAAACTCTTGCCCATCTTTCTTGGGGGCTGATAAACAGACTCTTCTTCGTTTTCACTCTGACCTGAACTTATCGAAACTGGATTATGGTGGCTTCCGACCTGCTATATTCTGCAGCCTCTCCTGCAACTCTTTTTAAACTTGATCCCGTTCATCATCAAGGATTGCGTTTGTGTCTAGGTACTTTTCGTTCTTCCCTGGTTGAAAGCCTATATGCAGAGGCGAATATTTCATCACTGCACGATTGGTGTGTGCCCATTGTCTCCGATAATTTGTCCGCTCTCACGACCTTCACGATCCTTCTACATACATGATTGTAACAAACGTTAGTAGAGGTCCTTTATTTGATAGCCGGCCCTCTTTGCTACGTCCCTTTTCTCTTCGTATTCACTCTTTCTAGGCTTTTCTTCATTTACTTCCTTTACATGTCCAGCATCTAGCTTTTGTCTTTCCTCTTAGGAAGTTCCGACTATTCGTGTCTTTTATTCTCCACTTCCGTGCGCGAAAGCTCAGTTATTTACTATAGCTTCTCGCTTCCTTTTTCTTAGCCACTTCCGGTTTCATTCTCATGTAACTGTTTATACTGACGGTTCTAAATCCATCTATTACCATGCTGTATGTGAAAGGATGGTGAAGGTCATGAGAGCGGACAAAATATCGGAGACACTGGACATCACGCGCCGATCGTGAAAAGATGGAGCATTCGCCTCTACATAGGTGTCGGGTTTGCAGTAGTTTTTCCGGACAAAGTTGTACGAGGTCATTTATTAGACGCAGTTAGAATTTTCACAGCTGAGCTGTATGCAGTTATGATGGCTGTTATATGCACTGCATCCATGGGTACCTCAACATTCGTAGTAATTTCAGACTCCTTTAGTGCTTTACAGGCTATTCATTTTTTTTTATTCTTCTCATACCCTCGTTTCCCCTATACAACCTTGGATGCGCCGCATTTCTAGTAAAAACAAAGATATCGTTTTCTGCTGGGTCCCTGGACATGTGGATTTTTTTGGGGGTTATCCTAGGTAATTTACACTATGTATGATAATTGTACTTATTTGTACCTGTACCTAAATAAACTTACTAAAGAGCAGGCAGACTGCTGCGCGGTCAGTTGTTCATGACTTTATTTCATACAGGAGTATTACAGCCGGGTCACCATCTGGAGAAGACCCGGGCCGGATGTACCGGCGAATCTACTACAATACAAGTCTCAGACTATTTTGTGGTAATCTCTAGACAATTTCGCAGTCGTTGGCAACGACGGTGGTCGGAGTTGATCCATAACAAATTGTATTCTGTCAAACTTTGTTTGGGTTTCTGGTCTTCTTATCATCGCTGTCGTGTTTGGGAGACTACACTCCCGCCGACGTATCGGACACAGACGTCTTACTCATGAGTATCTCATGGAGAAGTGGTCAGCTCAGCGACCCTCTTTGAGAATTGTCAAGTTCCCTTGTCAGTTCATCATCTTAACGCACCACCTTCATCTGACCTCCTCACAGACAGCCCCACCTGTGACGCAGTCTCCCTCTTTGACTTTTTGTCAGCGACTGCTTCATTACACCAACTTTGATTATATTTTCCCTTTAGTGCTCGCCATTACCCATACTGACTCTACCACTTACATATCCCTAACCCTCACTGGTCTCTGATCTTCGCATATTACATCTTTAGCATATTCTGCCCTGCAGTGCTGTGTGATCTTTGTGGGTCTAACGCTTAGTTTTGATTGTGATAATAATAATAATAATAATAATAATAATAATAATAATAATAATAATAATAATAATAATAATAATAATAATAATAATAATAATAATAATAACTGCCCACATTGAGACATGATAACCACGTATAAGATCATAAAAGGACACAAAAATATAAATAAGATTTCTTAGTACCTACAACAGGGATAACAAGAGACCACAGTTGTAAATCGTGGAAACAGTGCAGTGGAAGAAACAACTGAAATTTTTTATATAGCGGCTTATCTATGTAATGTATTAAAAGAGGAAGTGGTAAAGGCAAAGTATTGAAGACAGGACACTATTAATATAACTCTGCTCCTGTTGTTACAACTAGGGAATTATTAATAGGGAAAAACAGACAACACAACACACACACACATTTTCTTCAGTCATAGAGTTGTCAGGAGGTAGAATAATCTGAAGAGTGATGTAGTGGAGGCAGGATCCATATATAGCTTTAAGAAGAAATACGATAAAGCTCATGGAGCAGGGAGAAAGAGGACCTAGTGACGACCAGTGAAGAGGCTGGGCCAGGAGCTATGAATCGACCCTTGCAACCACAAATATGTAAGTACAAATGCTCCTCAGGCCGTGTCCCAGACCAAAGAGCAAAAATATATGTCAACATGCTTACAACTCAATAATATGTTCCTTTTCGAGATGTCACAAAAACATGATTAAATAGATTAAACTCTTTATTGTGTGAAATTACATAGTCTGTTAATCTCTCTATACATATGTACTATATTTGCTCACATATACAAAAATATACAAAAATACAAATATTCAGAGCATGAACTTAATGGAGCCAGGTGCGACGTTGACGGGGAGGCAGCGTAGCAGATGAGGAAGGAACGTCAAGTGAACTAATGTTAACTCAGAGAACTCTGTATGAGCACTACGTACCCAACAGTGTTTGAGAAACTTGTCAGTATTCCAACCATACACCCTTCTGTTTTTTTTACTTATAATGTCCTTTACATCATTTTTTATTTTTTTATACAATATACTAGTCTGGGGTAATTTTTAATGTCTTTTGTAACGATATAGTCTACGTTATTGTAGTGGATCGAACGTGGATTTGGTAACAAGGCTTTTATTGTGTTTTGGCGACAGAAGAATTTGTAGGCAATAAGATTAAGTTCGGTATAATTTTGTGCTATATCCTGCATTTTTTGTATTTTTTTCTGTAAATATAACACAAGCTCACGATTTTATGAATACATAAAATCGTAGGGCAAAAAAAAAAAAAAAAAAAATCCCGGTATATGTTGAATACATAAAATAAAAATATAAAGTTTGATCATTATAATTGATAGACTGAAGCAGAGAAAACTTCGAATGGATTGACGTGATTTAAGGTGATAAAGTAAATGGTTGAAAGTGAGATGAGTGAATGATGGGGGTTTACCACTGGTTACCTCAGGTGACTAACACATTACAAGTAAACAAAAGATATATCTACCAGCTGGTGCTGATGCCAAGCATAGCAACCTGCCACCTTAACATGGTCATTATTATAACCCCCGAGTGACAGCAAATGGTTCTCGCTGACCACAGTTACAGTCAACCATCTAGAGGTCCACCATGAAGACCAACGTAAAAACCTACATATTTTAAAATAAGAAACATTATTATATTCATGGAAAGCGACAGTCAAATTACAAAAAAAAAAAAAACTTTGATATAGGTGCGCCTGTAGGCTGCGGCAGAAAGATGCTGAACACATCAAAGCATGTATGTATTTATTCTGTGACAACCTTTTTCGGTAACAGGCCTAAATTTACATTTTAAATACATTCATATTCCGCAGCACCATTTAAACTGTATTCCATATTGAATGTTAATTGCGTCACTCATGGCAGGAATATGAATCCCACCAAGAACTGCCAAAATCTACACTTGACTGGATGAGACTTAGACGTCAGCTGTGGTAGCCATTCTTCATAATTACGTATTCTAGAAGTGGTTGGTACCTTTAAATGGCTGCCGAATTTTTTTTTTCTAACATGGTTTTTGTTTTAGCTTGAGAATCCTTCATCCGATCGACTTCAAATTTTTAATGATGGATTCAGTGACTAGCGGCGATGAGTCCCCAGATAAAACCTTTTTTTTTCTTAATTTGGTGTCTTGATAACGGTTATGTCTGGAGACTAGGGTGACTGACCTCTTGCCTGGGCTCATGTACACAGCTGCACATTAACTACGTAGATGAGACACTACAGTACTAAGTATGGGAAGGTTCATGCAACTATTGCCATGCCCAGCTACCCTCTGCTTAACTTTGTGTCATAACTTAATAAAACCTCTAATGATCAAGAAGGTTGTGACTGTTTCTAGTGTCAGTAGGTACCAATTTGGAAACGTTATTTTTAAATTGATTTAACATTATTTTTAAATTGATTTAACATTATTTTTCGTGAAATAACTTGAGTGCCTCTTCTGAAGGACTTCAGTCTTTAATGGCTGAAGCATCGTATGCAGAGGATCAAGTCCTGTAAGTAGAGGCTTAATAGAGGCAAGTGCGCCACTTTCCTAATTCAACAACGTAATCGCTGACTTCCAACACTAACTGCAAAATGTCTCTTGAAGGTTTTGTACTGACTTTGAGCCGTGTTTTAATTTGTCAGTTTTCTTGAAGAAATCGAGTAGCAAACAATAAATGGAGAATGAATGGAATGATCGGCTTGAAACCCTAAACACTGGTGTACGTTAGCTAGGAAGAGCTTTGAATAATTAATTTTGAGTTGTGTAGAAGCCATTTTCCGAAATTTATTGAACAAGTGTTAAAATTTAAATAATGATTCTTATGCAATAATTTGTGAATGCTTCATCTTATCGGCTTCAAATCTCCAAAGCTATTCTGTCTTAGGAAAAGTTTTGAGTTATTACTGGAATGAGTAGATAGCAATTTGCGAAATTGTATATCAGTTACTTAGCTGTCCTTGTATCGTAGCTTGTAGAAGGCATGCAAATTCCTGTTTCTTAATAAAAACAAACCAAGAAACAATACTGTGGCTAGAACAATTCAGCAAAAACTCGCACATAGGAGCGAAACGTTAGGATGACGTATTGGTCAGTGTTGGACCATTATCAAAACACAACTGAGTAAGAGGCAGAGAAGGCCAGAATACAGAATGGGGGGAGGGAGACGGGAGGAGCTGCAGCACAATAGTTGTAGTGGTGTTAGTAGTAATGGAAGCAGCGCTGCAGTGGTAGTAGCAGATAAGATATAGTAACGATCAAATAAGTGGTAGAAATAAGAGAGTAGTAGTAGTGAAAGAAATAGTATAGTGGTAGAAGTGGTAGTGTAAAAGAACAAGAGAACAAAGAAGTACTGAAGGAGGGGTACTGGCCCACGAGCTGTGAGAAAAACCTCCTCGGGCGAAACCCAGGAAAAATAATCCACCTAGGTAGAAGACAGGAGAGGCAAAGAAAAAATAATGCAGAAGACAAATGAAGAGGAAAAAGAAGAGGAGGCAAAATTAGGTCAAGTCACTGGTGTTCTGATGCTTAAAACATTTGATAACGTAATGGGAAAGGCAGGTATCAACAGAAACCAAACCAGAACTAAGAAAGTTAGGAAAGTTATATATAAGAACTGCTTCAACAAGACGGCGTTTTAGAAGGCTTAAAGAAGGGAAGATAGCTTTAGCAAAGGACCTGTTAATAGGATGGCTGTGATCTCTGACATGACAGAAGAGAGCATTGTTGGTGTTGCCAAGGCGAACACATCCTATGTGCCCCATTAAGTACGTCAGAGACAGTGGCTAATTTCAACAAAATATTGGAGAGGACAGGAAGAGTAGAAAATGGAGCAGACACCTAAAGCGTCAGTGATAGAAGTACATACAAGATTAGCGCTAAAGGTATTACTGTGACAAAAAAAAAATGTTGATTGCTAGAGGATGGAAGGTGTTAAGATTCTAAAGATTACAATTGTAGAGAAGACAAAGAAAATGAAATTTCACAGAAGTGTGTCTGGGATAGAAGAAAATCCGTTTAACATGAGACTAGGCAGAGTTCATGAAATCGGAAGGATAGCCAAGGCGAGAGAACGAGCTGAGAAGAACGAACATTTCAGAGTCAAGAAACTGAGGGTGACAGATGCGGAGAGCAGGAAGACAGCAACAAGGCGCCTATGCTTGCGGTAGACAGAAAAAGAAGAAGAAAAGACAGTTACTGGGCAGGGAACATGTGCATCAAAGAGTTTGATAGAAGGAACAAGATTAAGGGCATAAAAAAAAAAAGACTGGAAGAGATTAGTTTTGTTGCCATAGGACAAAGACATCTGCATAGCGAAACCGGAGAGGACATACCCCAATTTTAGGAAGTAGGACTATTTTGAAATATTCCATATAAAGGTTAGCAAGGACAGTTGATAAAGGAGAGTCATAATACGAAAAGTTTGAGAATAGAATTTACTTTGAAAGGAAAACGTTAGTTCACATAAAGGCGCATTAGGTCAAAAAATACATCAGTAGGGATAAGAAGATGAAGTGGTCCATCATTAGCCTTCACTCTGAGACACCTGAGATCATCACTAAGAGGAACGTTAGTGAAGAACCTCAACATTAAGACTTAGGCCACATCTATGCCGTACGATGCTAACACTTTCAATGAAGTCTTGAGAGTGACGGAGGTGAGCAGGGTACAAAAGAGCCAAGGAAAGGAGAAAGAGTTTTCACTAACCGAGAGGCAAGAGGATAAAAGACAACACCCTCAGTTCTCCAGATATCAAACTTGATTTTCGTCACACTAATACCCTTCGCACTAATCTTGCTCATACTTTTTCTGTCACTGACGCTTTTGGTGTCTTCCATTTCCTACTCTTCCTGTCCTTTTCAGTACTTTGATGAAACTGGACACACTCTCTGACATACGTAAGGGGGCACAAAAGATGTGTTCGCCTTGTCAACACCAACAATGCTCTCTTCTGTCATGTCAGAGATCATAGCCATCCTATTAACAGGTCCTTTTTTTAAGCCTTCAAAAACACCGTTTTGTTGAAGCAGTTCTTGTACATAACTTTCCTAACATGAATCTTAGATTCTGGTTTGGTTTCTGTTCACGCCTGCCTTTCCCATTACGTTATCAAATGTTTTAAGCTTCAGAAAACCCGTGACTTTATCTAACCTTTGCCTCCTCTTTGCCTTCCGCTTCATTTGTATTACGCAGGGCGTTGTAGAAAATAGGTGTATAAAAAAACGCTGCATTAATAATATCAGTGGACGGGATTTGTTCCGAAAACGGACGCGTATTAATCCTGTACAGTGACGAGACAGGAGAGGATAGGAGAGTGGTGGCTGGACCAAGACGTCATGGTGTTTAAGTATATGGGTGGTATTTTGGGTAAGTTTAGGCCAAAGGTTATTTTATTGTTTTTGTACTCTCACAATTTTACCTGTAAGGCCCTAGTATGTAGAGGACATGTGTTAGAGAGTACAGATAATAGTTTTTGCCTGCAGGCTAAGAGGTCGGCAGAAGGGAAAGATTCTCATGGAGCCCAACTGTTAATATGTAGAAGGTAGGTTATGTGTTGTATAATTAAAATTGTTTGCTATTAATATATTATATTTTTGTATATGTTAGTTTTTGTGCCCTTCCTAATAGTTAATATAAATAATGACCATTTACTTAATGCTTTTTGTGAAGAAACAAACTTGGCTCTAAGTTGGTGTATTTTGTTTAATAATTTAAATGCCCCTAGACAGGCTGTTACCCCTAGACGCCAGGATATATTTACGTAAAGTAATAATTTCGTTACAGTTTGTCTCCTGCATTATCTATTTCTTTGCCTCTCCTGTATTTTGTCTTGGTGGAGCACCTCGAGCTGAACAAGATAATAAACACCAGACAGCACGGATTCCGGGAAGGCAAATCCTGTGTAACAAACCTCCTAGAGTTCTATGATAAAGTAACAGAGGTAAGGCAAGAGAGTGAAGGGTGGGTTGATTGCATTTTCCTAGACTGCAGGAAGGCCTTCGACACAGTTCCTCACATGAGATTAGTAAAGAAGTTGGAAGAACAAGCATGTATAACAGGAAGGGCACTGGAATGGATCAGGGAATACCTCACGGGGAGGCAACAACGGGTCATGGTGCGTGATGAGGTATCACAGTGGGCGCCTGTGACGAGCGGCGTACCGCAGGGGTCAGTCCTAGGACAGTGTTATTTTTGGTATATGTAAATGACATGACGGATGGGATAGACTCAGAAGTGTCTCTGTTCGCAGATGATGTGAAATTAATGAGGAGAATCACATCGGAAGAGGACCAAGCAGGACTTCAAACAGACCTGGACAAGCTTGACATCTGGTCTAGCAACTGGCTTCTCGAATTCAATCCCACCAAATGCAAAGAAGACCGCTGACAGAGTACAGGCTAGGCGGACAAAGGCTACAAACCTCGGCAAAGGAGAAAGACCTTGGGGTGAGTATAACGCCAAGCACGTCTCCGGAGGCACACATTAACCAGATAACTGCGGCAGCATATGGGCGACTGGCAAACCTAAGATTAGCGTTCCATTACCTTAACAAGGAATCGTTCAAGACACTGTACACCGTGTACGTCAGGCCCATACTAGAATATGCAGCACCAGTCTGGAACCCACACCTGGTCAAGCACGTAAAGAAACTAGAGAAAGTGCAAAGGTTTGCGACAAGGTTAGTTCCACAACTCAGGGGTCTGTCCTATGAAGAAAGGTTGAGGAAATAGGACTAACAACACTGGAGGAAAGAAGGGTCAGAGGAGACATGATAACGACATACAAAATACTGCGGGGAAACGACAAGGTAGACAGTGACAGGATGTTCCAGAGAGGGAACACAGAAACAAGGGGACACACCTGGAAGCTGAAGACTCAGATGAGTCAAAGGGATGTTAGGAAGCATTTCTTCAGCCACAGAGTAGTCAGGAAGTGAAATAGTCTAGAGAAAGATATAGTGGAGGCAGGAACCATACATAGTTTTAAGACAAGGTATGATAAAGCTCATGGAGCAGGGAGAGCAGAGACCCAGTAGCGGACAGCGAAGAGGAGGGGCCAGGAACTGAGTCTCGACCCCTCCAACCACAATTAGGTGAGTACAATTAGGTGAGTACACACACACACACACACACACACACACACATCCCCAGACATAATAGCACTCACAGAAACGAAACTCACCAGGATAACAGATGCAATCTTTCTACCCGGATATCAAATCCTTAGGAAAGATAGAGGGAGTAGAGGGGGAAGAGGAGTTACACTGCTCATTAAGAATCGGTGGGGATTTGAGGAAGTGGAAGGAATGGATGGAATGGGCGAAAGGGACTACATAGTAGGAACAATTCAGTCTGAGAGCCATACGGTGGTAATTGCTGTAATGTACAACCCGCCACAGAACTGCAGAAGGCCAAGAATACGACTAGAGCAACAGAGCAATGATAGACACACTAGCTGAGGTGGTCAGAAGAGCCCACATGGGTAGAGCAAAGTTACTAGTTATGGGTGATTTCAATCACAAGGAGATTGACTGGGAAAACCTCGAGCCACATGGAGGTCCTGAATCATGGAGAGCCAAGATGATGGATGTGGTACTGGAAAACCTCATGCATCAACATGTTAGAGACACTACCAGAGAGAGAGGTGAGGATGATCCAGCAAGACTGGACCTAGTATTCACCTTGAGTAGTTCGGACATCGAAGATATCACGTATGAAAGGCCCCTTGGAGCTAGTGATCATTTGGTTCTGCGTTTTGATTATATAGTTGAGCTACAAGTGGAGAAGGGAGCAGGAATAGGAAGGGAGAAACGAAACTACAAAAGGGGGGACTACACAGGCATGAGGAACTTCCTACAAGTCGTTCAGTGGGAGAGAGAATTGGCAGGAAAAACAGTAAAAGAAATGATGGAATATGTGACAACCAAATGCAAAGAGGCAGAGGAGAGGTTTGTCCCCAAAGGAAACAGAAGTAACGGGAAGACCAGAACGAGTCCTTGGTTCACCCAAAGATGTAGGGAGGCAAAAACTAAGTGCACTAGAGAATGGAAAAAGTACAGAAGACAAAGGACCCAGGAAAATAAAGAGATTAGCCGAAGAGCCAGAAACGAATATGCACAGGTAAGAAGGGAGGCTCAGCGACAATACGAAAATGATATAGCATCAAAAGTCAAGTCTGACCCAAAGCTGTTGTATAGCCACATCAGTAGAAAAACGACAGTCAAGGACCAAGTAATCAGGCTGAGGAAGGAAGGTGGGGAGTTCACAAGAAACGACCAAGAGGTATGTGAGGAGCTCAACATGAGATTTAAAGAAGTATTTACAGAGGAGACAGGAAGGACTCCAGGAATTCAGAATAGGGAGGTATACCAACAAGTGCTGAATGAAATACACACAACCGAGGAGGAGGTGAAGAAGCTGTTATGTGAACTGGATACCTCAAAAGCGGTGGGACCTGACAACATTTCTCCGTGGGTCCTTAGAGAGGGAGCAAAGATGTTAAGTGTGCCACTAACAAAAATCTTCAACACATCCATTGAAACTGGGCAACTACCTGAGATGTGGAAGATGGCAAATGTAGTCCCAATTTTTAAGAAAGGAGACAAACACGAGACATTAAACTACAGACCTGTGTCACTGACGTGTATAGTATGCAAAGTCATGGAGAAGATCATCAGGAGGAGAGTGGTGGAGCACCTAGAAAGACACAAGCTTATAAACGACAACCAGCACGGTTTCAGGGAAGGAAAATCCTGTGTCACAAACCTACTGGAGTTTTATGACAAGGTAACAGAAGTAAGACACGAGAGAAAGGGGTGGATAGACTGCATTTTCTTGGACTGCAAGAAGGCGTTCGACACAGTTCCTCACAAGAGGTTAATGCAAAAGCTAGAGGATCAGGCACACATAACAGGAAAGGCACTGCAATGGATCAGAGAATATCTAACAGGGAGGCAACAACGAGTCATGGTACGTGACGAGGTGTCAGAGTGGGCACCTGTGACGAGTGGGGTTCCACAAGGGTCAGTCCTAGGACCTGTACTGTTTTTGGTATATGTGAATGACATAACGGAAGGGATAGACTCAGAAGTGTCCGTTTGCAGATGATGTGAAGTTAATGAGAAGAATTAAATCAGTTGAGGATCAAGCAGGACTACAAAGAGACCTAGACGGGCTACAATCCTGGTCCAGTAAATGGTTATTTGAATTTAACCCTGCCAAATGTAAAGTCATGAAGATCGGGGAAGGGCAAAGAAGACCGCAGGCAGAGTATAATCTAGGTGGCCAAAGACTGCAAACCTCACTCAAGAAAAAAGATCTTGGAGTGAGTATAATACCGAGCACATCTCCTGAGGCACACATTAATCAGATAACTGCTGCAGCATACGGGCGGCTGGCAAACCTAAGAATAGCGTTCAAATACCTCACTAAGGAATCGTTCAAGACTCTGTACACCATATACGTCAGGCCCATACTGGAGTATGCAGCACCAGTTTGGAACCCACACCTGGTCAAGCACGTCGGGAAATTAGAGAAAGTGCAAAGGTTTGCAACAAGACTAGTCCCAGAGCTAAGGAGATTGTCCTACGAAGAAAGGTTAAGGGAAATCGGCCTGACGACACTAGAGGACAGGAATGTTAGGGGAGACATGATAACGACATATAAAATACTGCGAGGAATAGATAAGGTGGATAGAGACAAGATGTTCCAGAGATGGGACACAGAAACAAGGGGTCACAGTTGGAAGTTGAAGACTCCTATGAGTCAAAGGGATGTTAGGAAGTATTTCTTCAGTCATAGAGTTGTCAGGAAGTGAAATAGCCTAGAAAGCGACGTAGTGGAGGCAGGAACCATACATAGTTTTAAGACGAGGTTTGATAAAGCTCATGGAGCAGGGAGAGAGAGGACCTAGTAGCAATCAGTGAAGAGGCGGGGCCAGGAGCTATGAATCGACCCCTGCAACCACAAATAGGTGAGTACACACACCTAGAGAAAGTCTCTTCTGATAGACTTCAAATTATAGACGGTAATGTATCTTACGTAGAGAAAGGTTTTGATTTATTTTCGGCACTGCAGGTACTATTTTGAAAAGTTTATTAGAGACGTTATGAACCTTGAAAAACAGACTTTCTTGAGATTATTTTTGAATGCCTCATCTGATCGCCTTCAAACCTTTAAAGCTAATAACTTGAAAACGCACTTTCTGAGGAACTTTAAACTTAGTGCTGGTGTGTTTTGGAACATTAGACTGTGTAATAGTTGTTAAAGCTGTCTTATAATGGAAGGTTTTGGCTCTGTTTGTGTCCGTTTGTCAGTTGTTAATTATTATAATGCAAAAAAGAAGTGCTTAACCCACTAGGGTCTGCCAGTTGTTAAGAAAATTGGGATATTACGTAGTTTCCATGTTATAACTTATGAACTGACTTTAAATCTTCAGTGGTAATATTTAGCTACATTAGAAAGTTGTGTCGCTGGTCTTACGGGATTCAGGGTTGTCTTTTCGGACAGAAACACGTCTAGTTTCATTCAATTTCAGGTTTTGTATTGGATAATTTATTTATTTTTTTCCTTAGGTACATGGAGACGTGGGTGACCTCGTAATCTCCAAGCTTAGTTGTATTATGTATATTTATATTATTGTATTACTCTGAGTCTGCAAGTTTCGGGTCTGAGGTTCGTACTTTATATAACAGGAGGAAAGATCCTAGATGAAGAGTTTTAAGGATGACTGTCTTTGCCATTGTAGATATTGTGGGATTGTTATTGTGGTATTTTGGGGTTTCTTCCAGCGGGTGTACTCACTTATTTGTCATGGGTGTTATGAGTAACTTGTGTGGATGACTTGTCTATATTGTTCTGGGTAAACTGAACGACAGGTTCAGGTGCCATTGGATCTTCTGTGTCGGCAACAACGCATCTTTCACTACCCATCACATACATATGGATCCGGACCTTGTTGCAAATTTGAAGATTTTCATGGGTAAAGAAATTATATTGACATGAAAGGCGTTAATTCTGTGTGGAAAAATTATCACTTTTTGTAGCTCATCTTAGCCTATGTGCTCAGCCTATGTGCTCTCCTGCACCCGTGTGCACTCAGGGCTTGTGTGTGTGCTAGCGTGCACAATGCGGGTCGATGACTCATAATCTCCTCTGGCTGCAAAAGATCTTGGTGTTGTTGTAGTTAGGGTGATTATAATTCTCTGCGACCCCTCAGCTTCTTGTACATCTTGCATTCCGTACAAGCGTAATTACATTCACTCGGCCACGAAGACTTAATTCCTGAGACCTAGCCTAGTTAATTAGTAGTTTAATTGCATTTATGAAGAATTGCTAAACCCCCAGGGGTAATACAGATCTTGGAGAATGGGAGGTGAGCTGGCTTGATCCAGTAAAAGGGAGGGTGGCTCCAATTCCTTTACTCATGATAAAAAAAATCCCCCCTCCCCTTTGAAGGGTGGTCTAGTTGGTGGTGGTACACTGCCACTGACTCTCCTGTGTCAAACATTAATTACTGTGCTGGTATCATGTGTGAAAGACACGAGTTTTGATTACTTCTGTTTGTCCTGAACATTTTTTTTTTTTACATTTTTAATATAACCTTCAGCTTTTCCATTACTGCTCTGGCTTCCAAATAAATGTTTCTCTGAATATTTTTTCTCTCTCGCGTCGCCCATTTAGTCCGATGAAGTTTCCAATTATATTTCTTGTGCTTTTTCTAAGGCAGTTTACTGCAGGTACTTTACTGGCATTAAGACTGCCACTCCTTCCCTAAAAGGTCTTTGGTTTCCATTTTTGGTGCTGTCCAGGTCTGATGCAGCCACTGAGCTGGGATCAGTTTTCTCTCATTATAGTCGCTGTGGTAGTCTTCATGGAACACATTTTGGTAATAATAATCTTTTAATACTTCTTTTTCACTAATACATTATCTACTCACGACGTTATAAAGTACACGAAGCGTACATTCAACTTGTTATAAAGCAAACAAGGTCAGGTGCAGGTCAAGTGACACCAAGCGAAGATGAGATCAAAATCTGTGATGACAGGGGAGGTCAGGATCTATGGGCTAGGTCGCACTAAACTTGCCAATATTCACCTCGCCCGCACCACAAAACTAATAGAGGGATGTATATTTCATCAAGACCAATGGCAGACATCTTGGATCAACACAGAAAACAGTACTGTGACCTCACTCCTGGATTCTGAAATCATTTAACATTATATGACCTACAGATTCTGACCTCAATTTTTTAGGCATCCACTGACCTGTATCTGACCCTATGTTCTATATATATTGATGATTATGTGTTTCTTGCCTTTCATAAAGCCAACAAGGGGTGAAATATTTTATAAAAAGTTATTTTGCTTTAAATGTCTTCTTTCTAACATTTGTCGGGTTAAAGTTCTTGCCAAACAAACATTTTAACTGTAGAGTTTTCTATCATTTTTGCCTTGAGAAATATTTTTTCTACTATGGAGTTTCATAGTGACAACTTTTTAGCGATTTTAATAAAGTCCTTCAAACCCTAGAATTATGTACCTCCTCGAATCTCCCTTTTCTGGAGATTTTTTTAAGAGAATTATATTTAAGCAAAGTGGCCGGGATATTACCTTCTGGCGTGTCCCTCAAGGTCTCGACTAGTTGTTCTTTGCCTTTTAGTGAGGTTAGTCTCGGAGATTCAGTCTGGGAGTGTCATCATTGCTGGAACACTGAAAGAGTCACACGAAGCCGCAGTTTACCCGTGGTGCTAACCGCAGATATTTTCCCCTGAGATAAAGTCATAGTCTCCCTGCAAGTTTTATAAGTCACTGGCAGCCTCCACTTGTGATGATTATGCGTCTCTCATTATAATTTGGCCTTGCTGGTCGAGTGCTACATTTCGACAGAGGCATCATAGATGCTTCTCTGTTTGTTGCGGCCATGTCATGGTGGTCACCTGCTCTCTCTTATCATAGTTCATCGTGGTATATTTACTGTAAAACACTGATGTGATAAGAGTCGGGCCATGTTATCTTGCCAGACAGTGACACTTAAATTTGATGAGGCGGACCCATTCCTCAACTCGCTTTCATTTTGTTTTCATTTATTCTGGTTCCTGGTTTACGTCTGAGTCACAGGATGCAGGAAGTTTTATTTAGGACAACGTTTCATCCAGTGTAGAGCTTTATTGCTCAATAAAGCTCTGCATAGAGACAATAATTGTCTCAATAAGTGTGTTCTGCAATTTTATCATACATGACGGCAATATGCAGGTTTTTTTTATCAAACTTTCCCTTTATCTTAGATTATGGTACATTAATGGCTACGGTGTGATGCCAGAAGTATGTTCAATACATTATTGAAGTTAAAATGAATCAATGAAGTTATGACCTTTCTTATTTGTTCTGTGGTGGCGTTTTATCAAGTCATGACAAGATTGTGGTGATTCCTTGTGATGAATTTCTCTACTTTAAAAAGCTGTTATCTGATTTTCTCTTCAAGAGCAGATGGTTGTAGGTTCTTAAGTTTACAGTTCTTCACTATAGACCACACAGTACACAGGAATAACTTGGCTTTCAAAAATAAATCATACTTTGCAGAGAAACCTTTACACGACGTTTCGGTCCATCCTAACCATTATCAAGTCAAAGGTGAGCAAAAAAATTAGGAAGAAAACCAGAAGACAGGTCAGGCGAATGATAGTATAACAATAATGTAGATAAATTGCATACTAGAAGAATGGAGTTGCTAGACCAATTCCACTCTTTCCATCTCACGTCTCTTAAGGGGATCACATAAAAAAAAAGTTAAAAGACAGGTTAGGAGAAGAGGTGAGGAGAAAGTGTCAAGTCGCGTGTTTTCTGATTAGACCGTTTGACAGTGTTGAGAAAGACAAGTATTAACAGAAACAAAACCAGGGCGAAGGTTTCTTAGGTATGATTTCTATAAGGGATGGTTTTGACAGAAGACCAATTTATAGGATGGCTATGGTATTATATCACGACAGAAAAATATCGATTTTAGCGTCAACAAGGTAAACACTTCTCTCGTCTGTAAGTCTGACAGAAAGGGAGTGAGCAATGTCACCAATGTATTGAAGAGGACAGGAGGAGCAGGAAATGGAGTACACATCGGAAGCATTAGTGAGAGATGTATAAATAATTTTGCTACAAAGGGAATTAATTTTACGAAATGCGAATTATATAAGTAAAGAAGGGAGGGTGTTAATATTTTGTTATATAACAATATAGGGCAGTCAGAAAACATGTTTTCACAAAGTGAGTTTACAAGTGGAGTGAAGTTTAGTATAAGAGTAAACAGAGTTTATGAAGATGAAGGATAATCAAGGCGAAAGCTTGAACGACAGAGGAAATTTCAGAGTCGATAAATTGAAGATACATCAGATGAATTGTCCATTTCTGCTCTCTGTGAAACATGAATTTCAACATGTTGTGCAAGTAGCAACTCATATATCCGTGGTGTGAGGTGTGTGAGGCAGACGATAGGGTTCTCAGTACTTCATCCACACCTTGTTACCTTCATAACAGAGTGAAATTCTCACAAGGTTCTGTCACTACTACATAAATAAGCTTGTCTCTACTATGCCTCACATGAAAATACTTCAAGCAATTAATTTTGACTGTGTTTTCACTGTGGCTATCTGCATATTTGATATCACTTTATATATATATATATATATATATATATATATATATATATATATATATATATATATATATATATATATATAAAAAATCAATGAAATCACGACACGTGTGATTTTAAATCATTTACCAAACTGCGGCAGGCCAGGACTTGACTCGGCGGTACAATGTTCGTAGGGTCGAGTCCTGGCCTCCCGCAGTTTAATGATATATATATATATATATATATATATATATATATATATATATATATATATATATATATATATATATATATATATATATATATATATATATATATATATATATATAGAATAAACTTGGGTAATAATATAAATTTAATAGCACCTTTCCTAAGTCAAGTTGTTAGTGTAGGAATAGCTATCGGGGCTAAATCCCTCAATGCAACAAGTGATACAATCTCAGCACAATATATTTCACAACATTTAAAACATGAAATTCATCTGGGAGGGGAATTTGTTTGTGTTCACGAAGCACACTGCTTACTTGAAAACTTTCTGGACAGTAGAGACACCTAACACTAATGGTAACGGCTTGTGTTATAATATATATATATATATATATATATATATATATATATATATATATATATATATATATATATATATATATATATATATATATATATATATATATATATATATACGTATATATATACACACACGTCGAGCCGGATAGGTAAAACTGGTCAATTAACAAGAACTCATTTAAAATTAAGTCCTTTCTAAAAATTTATCTTGTACATTTAAATACTATATATATTTTTTCATTTATGTTAATATAAAAATTAATGATTTTGTACCAAAAGAACCTTACAAAACTTACCTAACCTTATTATAACAAGCGCGATTTAATTTAGCATAATCCAACTAAATATATTTTATATAAGTTTACAATAATTTAATAATAAACACAATGAAATATGTTTTTTTTTTCGTTAGGTTCAGAATGATTTTTGCGAAATTACTGCATACACAAATTTTGCTCGTCTTATTTGGCAAGAAGAGCGTTGCTATTTAATCCAAAATAGCAAGTTTTACCTATTCGGCATAAGATATATATATACAGTGGAACCTCGGTACTTGAACAGATCCGTACTCGAACAATTCGGTACTCGAACGCTTTGTTCGGTAAAAAACATCGCTGGGTAGTCGACCGTTTGCTTGGCACTCGACCAAACAAACACGACCTGACAGAACATGTGTCAGTCTCCCCACAGTTGTCGCTCAGTACAAAACTCCACTGAACTTCTCTGTAAACTATTTCCTGTTTCTTCACATTTTTTTTTTATTGTATAAATAAGTCATCATGGGGCCTAAGAAGATTAGTGAAAGTCAACCAAAAAGAAAATTGGTTAGTGTGTGTTTGCCCTGATGTAAACACCACCTCTACCTCTCCATATAATACGCCTTTTATTAATTTCGGTATTTTTATTGTGCTTCTAGGTTATCTATCGTGTTTCTGATATCAAGTTGGAATAAATGTAATAGATAGGTAAACTTTATTGTTAATAATAGCATAACTACACAACATTGTATTTACACCACCGCTAGTATCCGCCTATCAAGATGACTCATCAGATACTGAATACTCCTTCTGCTGGCCCCTCCCTCTCTCTCCTATAGCTCCTCTCACTTCGGGCCCCTCTTACATTACACTTACTTTCCATTTTGAATTTTTATTCACACAAAAAATAGAAGATTTAGTTATGCAGACTAGTGAATTATTGAATAAATGGTGGAAATAATATCAGCGCATTTGTGAAAGCATATTAGACCCACCAGTTGACGTGTATTGGACGCGCCACGTGATTTGTTTACTCTTGAACATCAGCAACAATCGAACATTTCCGCTATTTTGAGCTCAATTTCAAGGTACGTTTTGTCCGTAAACCATTCAAAATCATTTCTATTTCTGTAATATATCGTTCATTCTATCAAATTAGATCAAGTAAACGAGAATACAATCATAAATACCATACGAAAATACACCGCAAAGTCGCTGCAAGTGTATTTCTGGGGGTCTGAAACGGATTAATCAAATTTACATTATTCCTTATGGGAAAAATTCGTTCGGTACTCGAACAGATCGGCACTCGAACAGCCTTCTGGAACTAATTAAGTTCAAGTACCGAGGTTCCACTATATATATATTCTGCAAAAATCGCGAACAAACTATACAAGATGCAAAACAACCACGGGGGAAGTTGAATGATAGCTCTAGGCTTTTCGTGTTGCAGTCATCACATCACCAAGAGCTTGCAATATTGCAGAAATGTGGAGAATGTCCAAGCAAACACAATCCTTGTTTGCTTGGACCTCCTTTCTGCAACATTATAAGCTCCTGATGTGTTGATTGCAATATGAAAGGCGTAGAGCTATCATTCAACTCCCATCGTGTATATATATATATATATATATATATATATATATATATATATATATATAATGCAAACGTCGCAAACCAAGCGATACAGGATGCAAAACAACCACGAGGGGAGTAGATATATATATATATATATATATATATATATATATATATATATATATATCGTGCCCCATAGGTAAAACTTGTCATTTTGGCTTAAATAGCAACGCTCTTCTTGCCGAATAATTCAAGAGAAAAATTGTGTATGCATTAATCATTCTGAACCTAACGGAAAAAATATACTTCATTGTGTTTATTTACTATTAAATTATTGTAAACTTATATAAAAATATATTTAGTTGGATATGGCTAAATTAAATTGCGCTTGTTATAATAGGGTTAGGTAAGTTTTTAAGGTTCGTTTGGTACAAAATTATTGATTTTTACATTAACATAAATGAAAAAACAATATCTTTAAACGTATAAGAGAAAATTTTAGAAAGGACTTAATTTTAAATGAGTTCTTGCTAATTGCCCAGTTTTACCTATTAGGCATGGCATATATATATATATATATATATATATATATATATATATATATATATATATATATATATATATATATATATATATATATATATTATAACACTGCACTAGCCAGGACTCGAACCCATGTTGTACTGGCCGCTGTGTGAGCGAGAACCACATGACGCTTTAACCCACAGGTAGGATTTGGTGGTCCTGTGGGTTAAAGCGTCATGTGGTTCTTGCTCACTATAGGAGGGCCAGTGCAACATGGGTTCGAGTCCTGGCTTGTGCAGTGTTGTTATTGATCAATACCACTCGTTCGTGGTTACAAATATATATATATATATATATATATATATATATATATATATATATATATATATATATATATATGCAGTAATTGTGATGTTTCTTTACATTGCCCGTAGATCTTAAGTATATACTAATAACGTACATTCAAATATAACTATACATTTTATAAATAAGTGTTGAAGGTCTAGTGGTGAAGCTGTGTGTGTTGATCACTAGCTTCACTGTCTCTCTGAACCACTAGCCTCTTTTTGTCTGTGTTATACAGTATTCTTTCTTAGAATACAGTAAATACAAAGAAGTTCCTCGACTCCTTGCATTAAATATACAATAATACGCTAGGAGAGGGCGATAACCACTCTCCTCCCACCCATTGTGCCTGAGTGCCACTAGCCTCGAGCAGCGCCCACTCTGGACACTTGTTCTTCAGTAAATTATCCCAACACGCAATTTGCAAAAAAAAAAAAAAAAAAAATTAGGATATCAAGAAATCAACTTGAATTCACTGCTGATGGTAATGACGGAAACTGATACTGATGAAGTCGTGTATAAAGCTTAATGCTTTTCAACTCTGGACTTCAGTTCAAGTGTCTAGTAAAATTCGGTCTAGCCCATGTTAGGACTCAGGTGAGGATCCCCCTTAAGATCTAGTAGAACAGGCTAGGTGAAGCAGACGGTTAGCGACTCGGTGGTGACAACTTGGTACTACGCACATGTAAACAAAGCCTGTCTCTTGGTACTGCAGTCACTGCCATCAGTAAGCAGCTGAGAGCGCATCACTGAGCGTGACTGCAGTAGTAGCAACCAATAGTCGAGGTGCTGAGCTAACAACATAGTTTACTCAAGGTGCAGTTAGCTCATTCCAGTAACGCCAAACTCAAAGGAGCTTCACTTTAACATATAGCTGGATAAGCAAGTCTCAATTATTGCACTATTATAAACATCGTCCTACTATGCATATTTACACACGCATCAAAAGTAAATCTCCATCCACTTCATTCCTATTTACAAACTCCGCCTCATTATTTTTCTTTGCCCAAGGGCCCAAGAAGGAGTGAGGGGCACTATCACAAGATGGGCATCCTCCAATCTTCTACGTGGATTTTCCCTGCCAGCACCAAGGTCATGCCCGCCACCCACGCCCACCAGCACGCCCCTACGCCCATGCTGCAGGGACCCGGCCGCTCACCGCTGATTCTCTGAGGGCTGGGCACGTTGTCGATGACTTCGGCCAGTACGAAGAGGGAGAGACGCACGTCATGGAGGATCCTGGGAACCCGTTTGTTGATCATCTCCGCTACCTTGTTGATGGCTTTCTCACACAGGTTCTGCAATGACAATGGTTGCTAGTGAAAAAGGGACAAATAGTTGTAGAATGAAAATGGGTGGTAGCGAACAAGGTATACTGATTGTGGAATGATAGTGGACGGCAATGAACAAGGGACTAAAAGTTGTAAAATAATCGTGAATTATGGACAATGGGTTTGTGAATGATAATGTTTGATGATAAAGCAGCGACCAAGAGATCTGAAATAATAGTGAAGCAAGGACTTGAGGTTCTAGAATAAGTGGCTGGTAGTGAACCAGAGAACATCAGTTGTAGAACGACAGTGGATGCCGCTAACCCAAACACCAAATAGTCTTTCTAGATCCAATGCAACGTTTACCATTGTGCCGTCTACTTAGGTTAATCTTTTCCTTGCACAGCTGCACACAATCCCCTATGCTAATTCCTCACAAACCACTCACTGAAACGTAAGTCAAACATGAGAGACCTGGGAGTTATAATGCCAGACGATCTCACGCTCAAGGAGCACAACAATATGATCGCAACTGCAAGGAAAATACTAGGTTGGATAACTAGAACCTTCAGAACAAGACATGCTAAGCTAATGATACTCTTCAGTTCACTCGTTCTCTCTAGACTGTGTCAAGTCATGCGAAATTGTTGAGCTGGAAAATGTGCAGTCTAGATTCACGGACCGAACACATGGACTCCAGGCTGAGGGACTAATTACCTCAAACTACTCAACTTCCGCCTTTCTCTGCATTGGACTGAAGAAGCCACTGGCTGGCGAAACGTTTCCAAATGTTGCATAAGTGTCTTATTTATCAGATGAAAAGGCGACTAGGGGGAGAAATAGATTGAGACAATAAGGAGAGATTGTTTGAAATACGATGTACAGGGCAGTGGAGGCATATATTAGAAACTTCGGACGTAGACGGAATCACTTTTTCTGTCTTAGTGAGCTAGATGAAGAGGTAAAGGCCAACTCAAAATTCTGTTTCAAAGGTAGGGTTGATATGGTTTAAAAGACCTGGAAATAATAATGCGGGCTGACGAACGCACGCGCACTTACCCGCTCCTCCTGTATCATGTAGCGAGAGTAGGTGGTGTTGGTGACGCCGGAGGAGACCTGGAAGTGCCTCACTTGCAGCACCAGGTTGTCCTCCGTCTGCTGGAACACCTCCAGCAGGCACTCCTCCTGCAAGTACACAACACCTGCTCTTAGGGACTATGATGACTAATCATGTGGAAGTCTCAGTTGTTTATACATGTTATTTAAATGATGTCAATTTATTTAAACAATTGAGGAATGTCTTCAACTGAAAAGAATAACAGCATTGTCTGGTATACCTTAAAAAAAACGACAAAATAGATCAATACTTTACACGAACACAAGAACAGTTACCTAAAAGATTCATCTCAAACTCTTGAACATAACCTCAAGGTGGTCTACCAATCTTCTCCTCATAATCTTCTCCATGACTTTGCATACTATACATGTCAGTACACTGTCTGTAGTATAATGCTGCCTGTGTATATACTTTCTTAAAAAATGGGACTAAATATGCTGTCTTCCACACCTCTGGCAGTCGCCCTGTTTTGACAGATTTATTGAAGATTGTTGTTAGTGGCACACACAGTGCCTCTGCTCCCTCTCTCAGGACCCACGGAGAGATGTCCTGTCTCACCACCTTGAGGTATCTAGTTCACCTAGCAGTTTCTTTACGTCTTCCTCGGTTGTGTGTAGTGTGTCCAGCACTTGCTGGTGTACTAAACCGTCTCGGTGTGTGTGTGTGTGTACTCTTGGCCCCGCCTCATCGCTGGTCCACTTTTAATAAATCTAATTTGTGTTGTTACCTGTGTAAGTGCGTGCGTGCGTGCGCGTGTGTGTACTCACCTAATTGTCCTCACCTAATTGTGGTTGCAGGGGTCGAAACTTAGCTCCTGGCCCCTTCTCTTCACTGACGTGTGTGTGTACTCACCTAATTGTGGTTGCAGGGGTCGATACTTAGCTCCTGGCCCCGCCTCTTCACCCTCTTCACTGACCGCTACTAGGTCCGTTCTCTCCCTGCTCCATGAGCTTTATCATACCTCATCTTAAAGCTATGTATGGCTCCTGCCTCCACTACATAACTTGCTAGACTATTCCACTTCCTGATAACTCTATGACTGAAGAAATGCTTCCTAACATCCCTTTGACTCGTCTGAGTCTTCAACTTCCAATTATGACCCCTTGTTTCTGTGTCCCCTCTCTGGAACATCCTGTCTCTGTCCACCTTATCTATTCCACGCAGTATTTTGTATGTTGTTATCATGTCTCCCCTAACCCTCCTGTCCTCCAATGTCGTCAGGCCGATTTCCCTTAACCTTTCTTCATAGGACATTTCCCTTAGCTCCGGAACAAACCTTGTTGCAAACCTTTGCACTTTCTCTAATTTCTTGACGTGCTTGACCAGGTGTGGGCTCCAAACTGGTGCTGCATATTCCAATATGGGCTTGACGTACACAGTGTACAGTGTCTTACTAAGGTATCGGAACGCTATTCTCAGGTTTGCGAGGCGCCCATATGCTGCACCAGTTATCTGGTTGATGTGTGCTTCCGGAGACGTGCTCTGTGTTATACTCACCCCAAGATCTTTCTCTTTGAGTGAGGTTTGCAGTCTTTGGCCATCTAGCCTATACTCTGTCTGCGGTCTTCTTTGCCCTTCCCCGATCTTCATGGCTTTGCATTTAGCGGGGTTAAACTCGAGAAGCCAGTTGCTGGACTACGTGTCCAGCCTGTCCAGGTCTCTTTGTAGTCCTGCCTGATCCTCATCTGATTTAATTCTCCTCATTAACTTCACATCATCTGCGAACAGGGACACTTCTGAGTCTATCTCTTCCATCATGTCATTCACATATACCAAAAATAGCACTGGTCCTAGGACTGACCCTTGTGGGACCCCGCTCTTCACAGGCGCACACTGTGATACCTCATCACGTACCATGACTCGTTGTTGCCTCCCTGTCAGGTATTCTCTGATCCATTGCAGTGCCCTTCCTGTTATACGTGCCTGATTCTCTAGCTTCTGCAGTCAACCCATCCTTCTCTCTCGTGTCTTACTTCTGTTACCTTGTCATAAAACTCCAGGAGGTTTGTGACACAAGATTTGCCTTCCCTGAATCCGTTCTGGTTGTCATTTATAATCACGTTCCGTTTCAGGTGCTCTACCACTCTCCTCCTGATAATCTTCTCCATGACTTTGTATACTATAAATGTCAGTGACACTGGTCTATAGTTTAGTGCCTCATTTCTGTCTCCTTTCTTAAAAATGGGAACTACATTTGCTGTCTTCCATACCTCAGGTAGTTGCCCAGTTTCGAGTGATGTGTTGAAGATCGTGGTTAGTGGCGCACAGCGTCTCTGCTCCCTCTCTAAGGACCCATGTGTGTGTGTGTGTGTGTGTGTGTGCGCGCTTTAACTTGTATATAGTTGCAGGGGTCGAGCCCAGGCTCCTGGCCCTAAGTCCCACATCAGGTACCACGGGGCTGACTCTCTCCCGGCTTCGAGAACTTCATCGTATATCTTCCCAAAGCTATGCATGGATCCCGCCTCTACCGCTCCACTGTCCAAATCTTTCCACTTCCTGCCTACTCTTATACTGAAGAAATACTTCCTGACATCTCTGTAACTCACCTGATTTTTAAATTTCCAGCTGTGACCTCGTGTTCCTGATTACCGTCTCACGAACCATCTGTACCTGTTCATCCATCAATTATCTTATCCCCCCCCAGTCCTTCTTTCTTGTACTGAGTGTTGCAGCTTATCAACACTTCCATGTTGATAAGTTGATAACGCAACTTATCAATTTATCAGCTTCAAGATAAATGTGCTGTATATTTAGGATATTGGTCTCCTTGGTTCCTCTGAAAGATTTGAATTAAGTTTCTGTGTACACTATGTCCTAATTTCCCGTTTTTATTGAAAACGTTTAAGTATTAATTTCCATATTTGTGAAAGCCTCTTCGAATTCCTTTCAAATCTTCAGTACTAATATTTAAGTGCATTATCGACTTAATGCCGCACTATGCACTCTTCCAGCTGACGAACTATGCACTCTTCCAGCTGACGCACTATGCACTCTTCCAGCTGACGCACTATGCACTCTTCCAGCTGACGCACTATGCACTCTTCCGGCTGACGAACTATGCACTCTTCCAGCTGACGCACTATGCACTCTTCCAGCTGACGAACTATGCACTCTTCCAGCTGACGCACTATGCACTCTTCCAGCTGACGAACTATGCACTCTTCCAGCTGACGCACTATGCACTCTTCCAGCTGACGCACTATGCACTCTTCCGGCTGACGCACTATGCACTCTTCCGGCTGACGCACTGAAGTCCAGTGGACTAGGGTTATGGAACACGGGGATACCTTCCTCGGATCACACAGCGGCCAAAATACATAAAATACATCTAGTTCTTCTTAAAGTTATAAGTTTACAGAGCTGGAGGAGAATAATTTACCGTATTCATAAAACCAGGTTAAAGAGATGTAGGTAAATGAACTGGCATTAAATATCTGGTCTTAAACGAACTGACCTTAAATATCTGGTCTTAAATGAACTGGCATTAAATATCTGGTCTTAAACGAACTGACCTTAAATATCTGGTCTTAAATGAACTGGCATTAAATATCTGGTCTTAAATGAACTGGCATTAAATATCTGGTCTTAAATGAACTGGCATTAAATATATTTTAATAGTGCCCAGAAAAAGCTGGCAGTTTTTAGCATATATAAGAACCTTTGTAAAGTTTGTAAAGTATATAAATTCTGATTTTTTTTTGACAACAGACTGTGTAGAAATAGACAAATAACTAAACGAATTGAAACTCGTTTTTCTCGGGACAGGTTGAACCTGGGTGTGTTTTCTAGAGGGCTGAAAGTATAATGTAACAAAGGTCAGTCTAGTTGCAAGTTGAGTCAGTCTAGTTGCAAGTTGAGTCAGTCTAGTTGCAAGTTGAGTCAGTCTAGTTGCAAGATGAGTCAGTCTAGTTGCAAGATGAGTCAGTCTAGTTGCAAGTTGAGTCAGTCTAGTTGCAAGTTGAGTCAGTCTAGTTGCAAGTTGAGTCAGTCTAGTTGCAGGTTGAGCCAGTCTAGTTGCAGGTTGAGTCAGTCTAGTTGCAGGTTGAGCCAGTCTAGTTGCAGGTTGAGCCAGTCTAGTTGCAGGTTGAGTCAGTCTAGTTGCAGGTTGAGTCAGTCTAGTTGCAGGTTGAGTCAGTCTAGTTGCAGGTTGAGTCAGTCTAGTTGCAGGTTATTACAAATAGAAGCATTTGTAATAAACGACTGTTTGGGATACTGAGTAAAATCTCATTTTTCAGATTTTTATTATATTAAATATATATTATTAATATAAAAGCATATAATCTGAATAAAAACATATAATCTAATAATCTGTGTAAAAACCTATTTACACAAAATCACAGTACAAGATAAAAGTCACAAGTAAAATCAAGTATTCGGTGTAGTGTCAAGTCGCTGCCATCTTCTAGTGTCACGCAGGACACTACCACACCTTGTCATGATACTTCTTTGTCTTATGGCACGCCTTCTCACGGGGTCCCCTGACACCCGTTCTCTGTGTTACATGACACGCCCACGGTGTCACCCGACACGCCTTCTCTTCTGTGTCACACGACACCCTTCTCTCTGTGCCCATAAGACACCTTCCTTGCATCATGAACCCATCTCTAATAAAACCTTTTCACCGCGTTATGACACACATCAAATACACGACTCAACCTGTGTCGTGCCACCGTCACAAACTCTGACTAAACCACTAAATACCTGACACCACATAGTGTCACACAAGACACCACCTGTTACCAGTGTCACACAAGACACCACCTGTTACCAGTGTCACACACTTTCAGGTACATAAGTTCAGGTACAACAGTCCATTTTCAGGTACATAGTCTCAGGAACACAGTCGGTACGGTGAATAAGCCAGTAGATAGTCTAAGGCCGTCACCAGCACGAAGAGTCAATCTCCAGGTCTGTCTGTTGAACACTCCCAGGTGTATCAGGGAGCTAGTGAACTCTCCAGTGTTGTATAGGGGAGAGTCTCGCTGACACTCTCCAGCATTGTATATGGGAGAGTCTCGTACACTCCCTAGGTGTATCAGGGAGCTGGTGAACTCTCCAGTGTTGTATATGGGAGAG
This sequence comes from Cherax destructor, assembly GCA_009830355.1. NCBI lineage: Eukaryota > Metazoa > Arthropoda > Malacostraca > Decapoda > Parastacidae > Cherax > Cherax destructor. The sequence goes on along the minus strand of WNWK01005820.1, from coordinate 77,924 downwards.
TCTCGTTAGCACTCTCCAGTGTTGACTAGGGGGAGAGTCTCGATGACACTGTCAGTCACGCCTGCCAGGCAGTCAAACATCAGGTCTGATGACGTAACCCCTTGACTGCCGGCCGGTGAGGTAATTACCTAACTACCATTGTTAGATAGGGGGCCGTAACACAGGTTGAGTCAGTCTAGTTGCAGGTTGAGTCAGTCTAGTTGCAGGTTGAGTGGTGAGCATCTTGACTGTACAACAAGGCACCACCTGTGTGGTCTGGATTTTCAGTGCTTGTAAAGCTTTGTGGGAATAAGATGTAGGATTAACAATAGTAGAAATATTAAATTTTGAGACTGGGATCATTCAAACCAAATTACCGATGAGGATGGATTGTCTGGAGAGAGGCAGCTATAGACTCATCAAAATGAAACAAAGAAAGAAAAAGATGTCAAAAGTTGTGTAAATATTAAGAGGAAACGATGTGAATCGTGACAGTTTACTAATTCTGCAAACTTCTAAGTTAAAGCAACAATAGAGGTGCAGAAGAATATAAACATGGGGTGTAGATGTACTAACTCCCATATTGGACGAGATGGCTCTGAAGATGTGCTGGAGGGGAACGAGGGCGTCGATAGCGGTGCCTCTCGTCACGTTCTTCAGCAGCGCCTCCTCCGTCCTGCTGAACCCCAGCAGCAGGAACAGTCCCGTCGGCAGCTCGTACTCCTCTGTAAGACACCGTGCAATGAGTGCTGATATAATATATACAGTGTAAAACAGCAGCAGTGAGAGCGCTGCCGTCACCATCTCAGGCTGGTCACCATAACAACACACGTCACCATCTCAGGCTGGTCACCATAACAACACACGTCACCATCTCAGGCTGGTCACCATAACAACACAGGTCCTATATACAAATTAAACATAACACACGACCTCATTTCTCGCGACAACATTTAAAGGCTAAAAATTTCTGAATGAAATTAAAAAATATATATATAATTTTTAAATGTTAATTCCGCACCTAGGGTAACAGGTCATGTTATTTCGTCATTTTTTTAAACAGTCTAATATATATTTAGAAGGCAACATATTTTTAGACTTCGAATAGGCAAGCTCCGTATTTTTTATAAAAATGTTGATAAACATTTTTGTTAGATTTTGCAAAAGATAAGTAATTATAAGAAGGGATATAAGATGACTCAGCCAGAAGATCAGTGACGATATTTAGCTTCAACTTTACATAATTCTGCTTATGCCTCTGTTTTTTTCTTTTATATTCGACACGGCTATGGTTCTCACCTAGTCTGGGCCGCTGGCAAATGAAATCTCCAGAGTAGCAGATGCACTCGCCGCGGTAGGCCTGGTAGGCCGGGGCGTTGTGGTTGTAGACAGCGAAGGTGGTCTCGCAAGGACGGTTCTCCATGCATTCCAGTACCTGTCAGAGCAGCCTAGTGTGAGGGACACTTACTGTGACTGCAACACTGTTACTTACCTATGTACACAATGAATTTAAAGAGTGAGTGTGAGTGTACTCACCTAATTGTACTCACCTAATTGTGGTTGCAGGGGTCGAGACTCAGCTCCTGGCCCCGCCTCTTCGCTGTCCGCTACTGGGTCTCTGCTCTCCCTGCTCCATGAGCTTTATCATACCTCGTCTTAAAACTATGTATGGTTCCTGCCTACACTATATCTTTCTCTAGACTATTCCACTTCCTGACTACTCTGTGACTGAAGAAATGCTTCCTAACATCCTTTTGACTCATCTGAGTCTTCAGCTTCCAGTTGTGTCCCCTTGTTTCTGTGTTCCCTCTCTGGAACATCCTGTCACTGTCTACCTTGTCGATTCCCCGCAGTATTTTGTATGTCGTTATCATGTCTCCTCTGACCCTTCTTTCCTCCAGTGTTGTTAGTCCTATTTCCCTCAACCTTTCTTCATAGGACAGACCCCTGAGTTGTGGAACTAACCTTGTCGCAAACCTTTGCACTTTCTCTAGTTTCTTTACGTGCTTGACCAGGTGTGGGTTCCAGACTGGTACTGCATATTCTAGTATGGGCCTGACGTACACGGTGTACAGTGTATTGTGTGTGTGTGTGTGTGTGTGTGTGTGTGTACGCACCTATTTGTACTCACCTATTTGTGGTTGTAGTGGTCGATTCACAGCTCCTGGCCCCGCCTTTTCGTTGGTCGCTACTAGGTCCACTCTCTCCTTGTTCCATGAGCTTTATTGTATCTCTTTTTAAAGCTATATATGGATCCTGCCTGCCTTCACTCTCCAGATTGTTCCACTTCCTGACAACTCTATGACTGAAGTAATACTTCCTAACATTCTTTTGACTCATTTGAGTTTTTCAATTTCCAGCTGTGACCCCTTGTTGCTGTGCCCCATCTCTGAATCATCCTGTCCCTATACAGCTTGTCAATTCCTCTCAGTATTTTATATGTCGTTATCATGTCCTCCCTATCCCTCCTGTCCTCCAGTGTTATCAGGTTGATTTTACTTAACCTCTCCTAGTAGGACATACTCCTTATCTCCGGGACTAGTCTTGTTGCAAGCCTTTGCACTTCTCTAGTTCATGACGTGCTTGACCAGGTGTGGGGTTCCATTCTGGTGCTGCATACTCCAATACTCAGGTGTTGAAACGCTCTCTTAAGTTTGCCAAGCGCCCATATGCTGCAACAGTTATTTGGTTGATGTGCGCCTCAGGAGATGTGCTCGGTATGATGCTCACCCAAAGATCCTTTTCCTTGAGTGAGGTTTGCAGTCTTTTACTCCCCTTCCAAAGTATGTACTCTGTGTGTCTTAGTGTGTGTGTGAATTAGTGTGTGCAATAGTGTGTGTATTAGTGTGTGTGTGTGTTAGTGTTATCAGGTTTCGTGTTTAGGAAGTAATGGTATGAAGAATACAACTGTTGAACTGTTATTGGAGACGATGTATTGATATTCATGGCAAGCCCAGGCCTCCTAGGTCTGGTCAAGAGTCTGCGAGAGGCCTCCGAGACACGGCCCAATGTGTGTGATACAAACGGGGGTCACGTGACTAAGGCTTGGCGAGGAAGCCTGCATATAAATGGTACTATGACAATATGTAATACACAAGTATTGAACTGTTGACAGTGTGAGTGAGAGAGAAAGTGGAAGTGAGTGTGTGAGCAGTGCTGGGGGGCTCGGGGCCCAGTTTGGTGGGGGGCCCTTCTAATGGTTAGAAGACTTTTAAGTTTCTCCTTGGAAAACTTTCACCACTCTCAGTATACGTACCATCCTCTTAAGATGAAGAAATGAAACAAATTGTATTTATAGTGTATTTTAGCAACCTTTCGGTTCATTTGTAAGTGTAACTCAAAAGTAATGTACAGACTTATGAGGAGTTATCTTCAGTCAGATAAAATATTACAAGCCAGTAACATTCCGTGCTTTTCTGATGTAAAAGTCTCTGATGACTCAAAAATCCAACGAGCGCAAGATGTCAGAGTCTATGTTCATGACCGTCAGGTTCACAAGCCGCCCTTGCTTCATGCTCGTTCGTAGCCGGTTCTCACTCCCACACTGTTGTTCACATACTGACCACGATCAAGCAGTCATTCATACTGCAGCGCCCTGCACACCCAGGATGATGATGTGCTGTGAGTCATCCTCGCGTCATGCAGCTGACGACGCACTCGCACCGATGATGTAACACCAGCGATCAGATGAGTCAACATGACAATCCCACTACAATTCAAACTCTTGCATACATTTTCTCTTTTTGCGATCTATTCAATTCTCAGAATAATGTGTGTCATAATATTTTTCATCATTTGGTGGGGGCCCCTTCTGGTGGGGGGACCAGGGCCCCTCCCCTAAATCCGGCCCTGTATGTGAGCATGAAAGAGTGTGAGCGTGAGTGTTCAATGGAGTATAAATAAGTATTTTCCAGGTTTCATTGTGCCCTGGCTGTGAGTGAGTGAGTGAGTGAGTGAGTGAGTGAGTGAGTGAGTGAGTGAGTGAGTGAGTGTCTCAACAGTACTCACCATACACTTGGTCTGCTCTTCAAGGTCACAGAAACACAGCTCAGAACAGTCCTCATCTCCTTCCTTGTAGAGCTAAGAGTGGTAAAACATATAATTATTAACATATTCAACGTAATATATAGTTGAAGATAAAAAAAAATTCTTGATACATGCAAAACGAAGATAATCCAGCAGATAATCCAGCAATAAGGTTAGATGCACAGGTCTTGGATGTACGGGCCTTGCCTACACATCCATCTCTGTATCTGTGCAACTATCCAGCTACTTAAGTTATTTATTCTTGCTGAACTATATAACATGGGTAGTGAACTATGAATGTTCTCTCTCACCCGCATGCTGCTTCCTGCCTCAATGACGCGAGATGAGGAGTCCCAGGGGCGCTCCACCAGGCAGTACCCTGCGTAACATTAACATACATTACTGAAAGTCAAAACTCTATGGTTCATACACTACCTAACACATCCTCATAATAATAATAATAATAATAATAATAATAATAATAATAATAATAATATTATTATTATTATTATTACAAACCCATGCTAGAGAGAAAGTTTGGCAAAATAAGTATTTTTACATTCAATGAATTTTCCACATCCTAACCCCCCCCCTCTTCTCATTATTTAATAATCATAGAAGAGGTTGTATCAGGGTACGACCTCTGCGGGGTTAGCGCTTTTTTTTCAAATAATAATAATAATCATAATTTTTCAATTTTAAACGTTCGTGTCTTATTTTACGAATGACACAAGTTGTGGAGGTTGAAAGGCCTGGAGTAGTTACACGAGTCAGTCAATTACAGTTTCAATTTCAATTTCCCTTCCAGATTTTCAATTACAATCACTTGAAATTTTGCATTAAAATATTTTCTTCGGTTACTTCAAATTTCACTAACGTTTAAATCTTTGTTTTATGTTGGAAATGATAAGCAAACATCTGGCCTCGTATTGAGTATTTAAATGTAACTACTTGAAGAATGCACAGGAATACCATTAGTTACATTTTCCAATCAAAGAAATGGAGAACATGTGCATAATATTTGTTAATAAATAAGACACATGTGCAACAGTTAGGTATCTTTATTCCGAAACGTTTCGTCTACACAGTAGGCTTCTTCAGTCGTGTACAGAAGAGTTAGTAGAAGCAGCAGAGATGTGAAGACGAAGTAATCTGTCCATCATCCTCTACTGCTTCTGCCAACTCTTCTGTGCACGACTGAAGAAGCCTGCTGTGTAGGCGAAACGTTTCGGAATAAAGATATTCTAACTGTTGCACATGTGTTTTACTTATCAACCTCTCGGTATTGTATACCATTTTCATATTCATAATATTTGTTGCACTAAATCGACCAAAGATCCAACAAGATTACAAATAACTAAATAGGCTTCAATTTACATGATGTACTTTACCGTGGTACATCGAAGACATAATTAATAAAAAAAAATTCCTGTTCACTACAATTCCAACAAGGAAACTGCATCTAGAAACTGTACAAAATTAGAAGACTTGCAACATAAAGTTGCAAGTGAGTTATTTCACAACTTGTTCAACAATGAAAATATTGATTTTGGCGGTGCACAAAAACTTACATAAGTTACGTCCGTTTTCACATATTAGAGTTTATTAATATTGAAGCATGGTAAGTGTGGCATGCAAAGAGTATGCTACAATTTATTCGGAGTATGTCACACTCCCATATAGGCTGCCTCCCAACCAGCGAACCGGGTGCTAAGGGTTTAACGATTTTTTAGGGTACCCGTCGTTAAATCAGTACCTTGGTTCATTGTTCACTCACAGGCGGGCCCGCCAAATGATGAGGCAATGTGGTTCACTTGCGGTTGGCATTTGCCAGACTTGTCTACCTGCTGATTGAGTATGGTGCTCTCTTTCTGGATTTGCTTATGCCGTTCTGTCACCGTCGTGTGGTACATTTACTATTCAATGTTTGTACATAGTGTACATAAGTGTACATACTTGTATATATCTGGCAAATTATATCTGGTGAAGGAAATACAAGTTATAGTCTATCTTCTGAGTTTGTTTTGCTTCAAACCCATTACACGCAGGTCAGAGGCCATTCATTACCTGTGTTCGTAATAGTAGGTACTCGTAAATATCTGGGCTGCACTTAATCAGGAGAGGTTGACAGAAGGCTGCAGGTCCAAGCTGCGTCCTACTGCAACCCATCCTTCTCTTGCTGGTTTCTTCAGAGGGAGCGTCTTAGGAGGAGAATCTATCCAATAGGCCAAGGGATCTCCGTCGAATGGATCACAATGCTCTTGTATATACTATTTAAAACTGGTTCTAGTTCATCAGTGGGTGATTTTTGTTTACCTCCAACTGTAGGGGCACGAACAAAAAAAGGCGGGGGCTCTTAGGTTAATTAGACTAGGATGACTCATCCTTTGGATAATTTCATACCTTGTTTCTTCATTCTCAGACTCACTTGCAACAAGGAGCCTGATCTCCTGAAGCACTTGTTCTCTTTTTTTCTTCTGATTGAAGCCAATCCAACTTGAACAAGGATGAAAATGAACTGCTGCCGCTATGTCAGTCATCTCCAAAAATGTATTAAGTCTTCGTTTCAGTGCTTCATGCGAGACTTTGGTTAAAGTTTCACAGTAGGATAGGTCAGAGTTTAGTAACTGATGCATGGATTGCTGTACACCAATAATTACCGGTCCAGTAGTTAATGGTGACGATTTTCTTTCCTTCCAGGTGTTCCATTGCCTCTTTCAGTGGATTAAGGACTGTCACAACCTTCTTTAGTATCATGATCTCCATTAAAAATAATTTCTTGTTATTATTCTCACTGCACCTTTCAAGGCAGGTGAAATTGCTGACCTAGAAAATGTGCAGAGAACCTTCACGGCACACATAACTGCGATAAACCACCTCAATTACTGGAAACGCTTGAAGTTCCTAAATCTGTCTCCCTAGAGGGACTAGTACCAGACTTGCACACGAAAATCACTCCCTACGAAAGCAAAAGACTCGGCAGACGATGCAACATCCCCCCAATGAAAAGCAGGGGTACCACTAGCACGTTGAGAGACAACACAATAAGTGTCAGGGGCCCAAGACTGTCCAATTGCCTCCCAGCTTACATAAGGGGGATTACCAATAGACCCCTGGCTGTCTTCAAGCAGGCACTGGACAGTACCTGACCAGCCAGGCTGTGGTTCGTACGTTGGACTGCGTGCGGCCAGCAGTAACAGCCTGGTTGATCAGGCCCTGATCCACCATGAGGCTTGGTCACAGACCGGGCCGTGGGGGCGTTGACCCTTGGAAATCTCTCCAGGTAAACTCCAGGTAAAACCACCTTGTTGACATGTTGAGTTCCTCTCAGAACTGACTCGATCATTTTCAGTTGTGAATTCCATTTTCTTACATTTGGAGATTGCTAGTAAATACCTTTCACTTGGAGGAATGGTGTATCAGAAGTTGACTTAAGTATTGAAATCATAAGAGAAGATGTTTTTTGAATTCCTGTAAGCAGAAAATAATTATTAACCTCTGGAATAGTAAGGCCATCTTTAATTCAAAGATGATGAGTGTGACCAAACCAACTCGTACGTTCTGACAAAAAAAAAAAAAAATGAGAACACTATCCACGCCCATTTCCTACTCGCTGATATCTACATTTTTCTGAAGTTGATAAGTTACATCTTCTGGTCGAGCGACGTGAAAGCCAGGAAGACACACAGCAAAAGCATTAATTATTGAGAGGGCATTGTCTGCTACAACTTTATCTCTGATAGAATAACGGTCAACCAACTTCTCGTGTGTAGATTCTGTTAAAGGCAGTATACCTCCCTTCAGATATATCACTAGCAAGAGCACTTGATTCCGCCTCCTCCTGCTTCTGCTCACCTGTCTACAGTATATAAGCCACTTCTACAGCCATATGCTGTACTTTCTACAAGTGATGGACTGAACACATCGATTCCAGACTGAGGGACTGATTACCTCAAACTCATCCTCTCTTTACACCTTTCTGCTTTGTATAATGTCAACCACAATATATTATGTAAGAAACTTCAAGCTATCGGCATAGGTTCCATAGACTGATTTAAGTCCTATCTTAGCAATAGATAAATTTTCAAAATCATCAAAACAGAATCAGAACCCCTACCGATAGCATGTGGAGTTCCCCAAGGTAGTATTCTGGGTCCCTTATTATTCCTATGTTATGTAAACGACATGCCCATCAGTGTCAAGTGCAAACTCTTACTGTATGAGGATGACAGTGCTTTGTTAGTGTCAGGTAAAGACCCACAAGATATAGCTAATGTAATAACACTAGAACTGGAGTCCTGCAGCAAATGGTTAGTAGACAACAAACTATCGTTACACCTCGGGAAAACAGAAGCCATACTCTGGCACGAAACATAAAATGGGAAGGGTAAATAATTTTAATGTCCGTTGTAAAGGGGAACCCATCACTTCAGTTTCCTCAGTAAAATATCTGGGAATCCCCTTTGATCCATGCATGTCAGGAGAATTGATAGGGAACAGTGTAGTAAAGAAAGCGAATGCTAGACTGAAGTTCCTCTACAGACAAACACAGTGTCTATCTACTGAGGCTCGCAGGACCCTATGTGTAGCCCTTATACAATGTCATATGGACTACGCTTGCTCTTCATGGTACTCTGCCTTGACAAAAAAACTGAAAGATAGACTGCAAATCACCCAGAACAAAATGGTAAGATTTATCCTGGACCTGGGTCCAAGAGAACATGTAGGCCAGGATGAATTACAACAATTGGATATGCTAAATATTGAAGGCAGAGTAAAACAACTTGAGTTAAATCAAGTTTATAAAATTGCTCACATTGTCCGGAATATCTTGCTGCCAATTTTGTCAAGGTTGGGAACCAAAGCAATCATAGTACTAGGGGAGGGGGGAGAGCACAACTTTGTAGTACCCACAGTCAGTGGCCAGGCTTCAAACACCTTTTATTGTACAGCAATAAAGGAATGGAACAGACTGCCTGCACATGTCAAAGCCAGTCATAGCATGAGCCAATTCAAGACGCCAAAAGGTAGCTAACACACAAGTAAATGTAAATAACTCTTTTTACCTTATTTCTAGTATATATCCTTAATAGTATAATAATAAGATATCTCCTACATTGTATAATAATGAGGTATTAAAAGGACCCCAATGGAAATAAGTCATTCTGACTTTTTTTGGTTATCCAAGGTTCTCATCACATATGCTGCTATGTATGATAATCTATGTAACTGTATTTGTGTATACCTGAATAAACTTACTTATTTATGACACACACAACATACTGTTGCATTACTGATCTTCCCCATTTACACTTAAATAATATTCGTGACTCGGACTATGTTGTTAAGCAATATCACTCATATAACAGTGGTGAAAAACATAATTTAAAAACTCTTTGGCCTTTCACTGTCCTTCCTTGACCTTTGCTCTCACGAAGCTGCATAAAATATTACAAAAATAACTCGAGAGTCGACTAAGTTATTAAACTCCCCAATAGGACATCCATATTACCAAAATTATGAAGTATAATATAAAATGGTTTCTCAACATTCATTTTATAGCTCATCCAAAGATGATTTTGAATCAGAATTGTTGTAAAAACTCATGAACACTTATTGGCTCGAGAATTCACAACCAGTGGCTTCCTGTTTTTAAAAATAAACTTTGCTCGTAAAGTCTCAAAACATTTTTAAAATGTTACTCAATTTAAATATTATAAACATATAACTTTTGACAGAAAATTATTATAACTTGTATTTTTCCCCCCACGAAACAATGCGTCCATTTGTGAACAAGACTGAGCTGCGACTGTGACAGGAGTCCAGTCAAAGTCAATCAGTCACATGCACTTCATGGAAACATGACTGTCAGTAGTACAAGTGATGGACGTGACTCAAACAAGGAGAACCACCTTAGAATGTACAGTAATGTACATATGTACTGTCATTTTGGTATTAGCTAATCATAGTGCCCCAGTTTTATTATCCAATTTAAGCTGGTATGAACCTGACAAGTCATTTACAATTACTTTCTTTTTAATCTAAATTTTAAATTACTATTGGTAATTTTTTGTAATTACATTCAGCTTTAATTACAATTACTTCAAACCTAGACGTTATTCGTTTGTCTTTATTTCATCTTAGCTCTACTATGTTTCTCATCTTACACTTCATCTTCTGTGTTGTGTTGTCACAATATATCTGCACCTACTGACTGCTACATGGACATGGCCAGCAGGTGTCGGGGGACACGCCCCTGTGTCTCTCAACCATCCAGAACTGAAACCCTCATCTTTGAAGCGTGTCGCTGGTCACAGTACCTGGTCGCTGGTCACAGTACCTGGTCGCTGGTCACAGTACCTGGTCGCTGGTCACAGTACCTGGTCGCTGGTCACAGTACCTGGTCGCTGGTCACAGTACCTGGTCGCTGGTCACAGTACCTGGTCGCTAGTCACAGTACCTGGTCGCTGGTCACAGTACCTAGTCGCTGGTCACAGTACCTGGTCGCTGGTGACAGTACCTGGTCGCTGGTCACAGTACCTGGTCGATGGTCACAGTACCTGGTCGATGGTCACAGTACCTGGTCGCTGGTCACAGTACCTGGTCACTGGTCACAGTACCTGGTCGCTGGTCACATTACCTGGTCACTGGTCACAGTACCTGGTCGCTGGTCACAGTACCTGGTCGCTGGTCACAGTACCTGGTCGCTGGTCACAGTACCTGGTCGCTGGTCACAGTACCTGGTCACTGGTCACAGTATCTGGTCGCATGTTGGTATCATCTTAGTCAATCAATAATCTTTGAAGGAACAGTACAACAGAGAGTGAGGAATGATATTTGTGGGTAATGTAGTAAAGAGTGATTGGACAGTATCATCTGACTCATGACTGACTCACGGGGAATGTCAGATCTGAAGCTGCCGTAGCTATTTAACACATATTGCTAATGAATAGCTAAAGTGTGTTGACCACTTATCAATGCTCAATAATAACCCTCATGGTGAGATAAACTCTGAAGATTAATTGATCTGTATATTTCGACCCCCTGTTAGAGTCCTCTTCAGCAGACGGGATCCTGCTGAAGATGATCCCAACAGACGGTCGAAATATACAGATCAATTAATCTTCCGAGATTTTGTGTCCATGAGGTTTATTATTGAACACATATTGTGAAGGTTGACACCGTCACAGCTGTACTGAGGTGCTCCAGGGACACGCTGACCCAACTACCACAAACATGTATTCAACCTGTGTTGAGTATGACAGCTTCCTGCTTGAGGTGTCGCGTTAACTTGTATTGTTTATAAATTACTAGAACTCTGATTATTTAGTGCTTATATAAGGTTTCTTACATTAATTTGCTGCCATTATTACTATATTCAACTAAAAAACTTATCATTACTATTTTAGCAAAGTCATAATTTTAATTATATTTAATTAATCGCAATATTATCAAAATTCTAATTTCATTTGTTATAATAATAATAATAATAATAATAATAATAATAATAATAATAATAATAATAATAATAATAATAATAATAAAACTAATATTAATAATATTTATTTTTATAAATACATATACAACGTGAATGCTGAACTCAAAATTCTTTTCAAATCGTATATTGTAAGTCGAAGCAAAATTTGGGCTAAAGAGGAAATCTCGGCGTTACTCTTGAAGGTGATTATGGGTTGGTGGGTCGTCAAGCCGCTCCAACCCACCTACCAACTAACCTAACCCACCTACCAACTAACCTAACCCACCTACCAACTAACGTAACCCACCTACCAACTAACCTAACCCACCTACCAACTAACGTAACCCAGCGCCGAGGCGGCACCATGAAATGTCTTCATTTTTTTTATAATAAAATATGTACAGTCTAGTAAATCGCAATGGCTGTGATTTAAGAGTTACCTTAGAAGCTTGTATATTGTTGTTGCACAACCTTGGCGGGATGCAAGGTTCTTGGATGCTACTGATATAACTTGTAAGTAAATATGTGAGTAAGTTTATTTAGGTATATGTACACATAAATACAATTATCATACATAGTGTTAAATACCTAGGATAACCCCCCCCCCCACAAAAAAAAAAGGCAGTGACTTATTTTCACTGGGTCCTTGAGGTGGAAGTAATGACATTACTTATGATACTGGTAGTTATACAACTTACTCTCTGGCAGAGTGGTGGTAGCGGTGGTGGTAGTAGTGGTGGTTGTGGTAGAGGAGGAGGGCACAGCAGGGGCAGCCTGGGGTAGTGTATAATCACTGCGAGGAGTGGTGGCCACCTTCCTGGCCTGCAGGCGGGTGTCCGCTCCCTTCACTAACTCTGCGTCAACGTCGTTCTGGTCGTCCAGTGAGTCGTAACCAGTGTTTTGGCTAGTGTAGTCGTTCCCACGACTCACTGCGTACTGAGGCGACTGGCTCTTCTCTCCTGCTGATTGAAAGAACATACTGAAGCAACTTACAAGAAAACCCTACTCAACATTGGACTTACTATTATATTCATGGGAAAAAGCCAAACCCTCGAGAGCCACACAGCACCTGGGGAATAGTTCCTTGATAATGTGAGTAGTCACGAAAGCGCTTGGAATTCTTCTATTTTTTAATAGTGGTTGTCTTGCATATTTTGATATCACCTGTTTACTGTGATTTTTTTTGCATATATATATACATATATATAAATGGTTGTGCATCATAATACCCTTACACTGCTGCTGCAGGCTTTAAGGAAAATTATAATAATATAATAATAATATCTTTATTTCTACAAGTACATGTACAAGGTATACAGGCCTAGCTGACATCAATGACATACTACTATATAGATAGCCGCTTGATATGTAGAGCATTTTGGGCAAATTAGGTTGGTTTTGTCCCAGAATGCGACCCACACCAGTCGACTAACCCCCAGGTACCCATTTGACTGATGGGGAACATAGACAACCGGTGTAAGGAAACACGCCCAATGTTTCTACCCTCGACGGGAATCAAACTCGGACACTCGCCGTGTGAAGCGAGAGCTTTAGCCACCAGGCCACGGGGCACCAAAAGGAATGCTACCTAAACTCACACTGATAATTGCCAATAGTAAAGAGGAGTAGACAGGTGTGAGAGACGAAATACTCAGGAATATTCAGAAATGCTTAGGAATAACTAGAAATACTCAGGTATCCGTAAACTCATACTGATAACGTGCTATGGTGACGTAGGATTGAGAGGTATGAGATAAGGAATATCCAGTATAATGTTCTATAATGAAGTAGAGTGCCAACCAACACATTGTTCGAGGGTCTCCAAGAATATGCTGGTAACGGTACTTTATTGAGAGGTGATAATAAGAAATATTCGTTTCTTGTTCACGTTACTCCTAAATTCCACACTAAACTAAAATAATAGTGGAACAGCAGTCTAATAAATATGTTACGTCACCACATTAGATAATATCAAGCTGACGCGGTTATTGGGCAGCCTATCAAATTTCCATATAATTTTTCTTTTGATTTCTGTAAACATTAGAGGGTGTCCCCTATCCCAGTCGGAGGACGGGGGGTTGAGCAGTGTGAGGGTGTCCTGGTGTTGAAACTGCCTCTCTCTCAGGATGGGCTGCGTCCCACACACTTTCCTACCTCTTAGAGAATCTTTTATCCTTATTCTACCTGTTGCGACCTCTGCAACATTGCATAGCTCCTGACGAAGCAGGGAAGCCCGAAAGACCTAGAGCTATTTTTTCCATCCCTCAGTAGCTTGTTTTGCATATTTGAAATCGCCTGTTTACAACTAATTGGTTTGCATATATGTAATAATCGCGAACAAGAGATATAAGATGCAAAACAACCACAGGGGGAGTTGAAAGACAGTTCTAGGTGTTTTGTATCGCAATCAACACATCATCAGGAGCTTGCAATGTTACAGAAATAGACATGAAATTCAGGAAGATCCGTTCATGTGAATGGCTGTCCTTGGGAGCCATTCACATGAACAGATCTTCCTGGATTTCCTGCTCTATTTCTACAAAACTGCGAGCTCCTGATGTGTTAATTGCAACACGAAAGGCCAAGATCATTCAACTCCCCTGTGGTTGTTTTGCATATTATGTGCATATATAGAACTCGTTAATGGGATGAACGTTTTTTTTTTGTACGGCAAAGTAAGGGGCCCCTAAGTTATGATATCTGGTTTTAGTTATTTTGAGAAAGTAGGGCAGTTAGTATTTTCCTTTAGTTGGCAATTTTCTCTCTGTGGGTTAAAGCTTCTCCTTCCCAACAGTTGACATGATTGCAAGATGTGTGTTGGATGAATGCAGAATTTTCTTGTGTGTACCTGACTGATTGTTTGTGTTCTATTATCTCTTTGAATGGCGAGGATTTCAACAAACTACTCTCTGCATGTCATCTTAGGCAGCCTGGAGCAAGGTTAGCTATTACTTGCTAGGAAAATATGTACCAACCTGACAAGCAATAAGGTGCTGGGGTTGATTAACCTTCCAGAAGGATGGCAGCCTTCTGAGGTTACCTTGCTTCTAGGAACAGCCCAGACCCTCTCCTGCCTGGGCTGCGTGTACTACACCTGGGCTGCGTGTACTACACCTGGGCTGCGTGTAACACCCGGGCCCTGTCTCCCTGGGCTGCGTGTACTACACCTGGGCTGCGTGTACTACACCGGGCTGCGTGTACCTGGGCTGCGTGTACCACCTGGCTGCGTGTACTACACCTGGGCTGTGTACTACACCTGGGTTGCGTGTACTACACCTGGGCTGTGTGTCTACACATGGCTGCGTGTACTACACGGCTGCGTGTACTACACCTGGGGCTGTGTACTACACCTGGGCTGCGTGTACTACACTGGTGCTGTGTACTACACTGGGCTGCGTGTACTACACCTGGGCTGCGTGTACTACACCTGGGTTGCGTGTACTACACCTGGGCTGCGTGTACTACACATGTGCTGCGTGTACTACACCTGGGCTGCGTGTACTACACCTGGGCTGCGTGTACTACACCTGGGCTGCGTGTACTACACCTGGGCTGCGTGTACTACACCTGGGCTGCGTGTACTACACCTGGGCTGCGTGTACTACACTGTGCGTGTACTACACCTGGGCTGCGTGTACTACACCTGGCTGCGTGTACTACACGTGCTGCGTGTACTACACCTGGGCTGTGTGTACTACACCTGGGTTGCGTGTACTACACCTGGGCTGCGTGTACTACACATGTGCTGCGTGTACTACACCTGGGCTGCGTGTACTACACCTGGGCTGCGTGTACTACACCTGGGCTGCGTGTACTACACCTGGGCTGCGTGTACTACACATGTGCTGCGTGTACTACACCTGGGCTGCGTGTACTACACCTGGGCTGCGTGTACTACACCTGGGCTGCGTGTACTACACCTGGGCTGCGTGTACTACACCTGGGCTGCATGTCACTGGCTGGACACACTGGCTGCGTGTACTACACCTGGGCTGCGTGTACTACACCTGGGCTGCGTGTACTACACCTGGCTGCGTGTACTACACCATGGCTGCGTGTACTACACCTGGGCTGCGTGTACTACACCTGGGCTGCGTGTACTACACCTGTGCTGCGTGTACTACACCTGGGCTGCGTGTACTACACCTGGGCTGCGTGTACTACACCTGGGCTGCGTGTACTACACCTGGGCTGCGTGTACTACACATGTGCTGCGTGTACTACACCTGGTGTGCCACTGTGTGACTACACCTGGGCTGCGTGTACTACACATGGCTGCGTGTACTACACCTGGGCTGCGTGTACTACACCTGGGCTGCGTGTACTACACCTGGGCTGCGTGTACTACACCTGGGCTGCGTGTACTACACATGTGCTGCGTGTACTACATCTGGGCTGCGTGTACTACACCTGGGCTGCGTGTACTACACATGTGCTGCGTGTACTACACCTGGGCTGCGTGTACTACACCTGGGCTGCGTGTACTACACCTGAGTTGCGTGTACTACACATGTGGTGCGTGTACTACACCTGGGCTGCGTGTACTACACCTGGGCTGCGTGTACTACACCTGGGCTGCGTGTACTACACCTGGGCTGCGTGTACTACACCTGGGCTGCGTGTACTACACCTGGGCTGCGTGTACTACACCTGGGCTGCGTGTACTACACCTGGGCTGCGTGTACTACACCTGGGCTGCGTGTACTACTCCTCTAGTACATAGTGCTCTCCTACTTTATAACAATAATCATATAATATCTTTATTTCTACAAGTACATGTACCAGGTAAACAGTCCTAGCTGACATCAGTGACATACTACTATATAGAAAGCCGCTTGTTATGCAGAGCATTTCTGGCAAATTAGGTCAGTTTTGTCCCAGGATGCGACCCACACCAGTCGACTAACACCCAGGTACCTACTTTACTGATGGGTGAACAGGGACAACAGGTGTAAGGAAATACGTCCGATGTTTCCACCCCTTTGGAATATATGTAAAACTAAAGCTTATTCAATTGTGTTTACTTTTCCATTGGTTGACTGACTACATTTAACGCTGGTACTGTAAGCTAGCCAGACACTCTCTCTCCTGAAGCAGCTAGCCAGACACTCTCTCCTGAAGCAGCTAGCCAGACACTCTCTCTCCTGAAGCAGCTAGCCAGACACTATCTCCTGAAGCAGCTAGCCAGACACTCTCTCTCCTGAAGCAGCTAGCCAGACACTCTCTCTCCTGAAGCAGCTAGCCAGACACTCTCTCCTGAAGCAGCTAGCCAGACACTCTCTTCTGAAGCAGCTAGCCAGACACTCTCTCCTGAAGCAGCTAGCCAGACACTCTCTCTCCTGAAGCAGCAGGTGTCTTGGCTCTCGGCCTCGCAAAAATGAATTAATATTTTGATGATAATTTTCTCAAAACTTATCACTCGACTGATTGCTTCCTAGTGTCTCTTTAAAACCATACCACGGGTGGGGTTCGAACCCCACCCTTGGTATGGTTTGTTTGCAATCTTGTCATTACGATTTCATGAGTCAAGTGTCTCTTAAACGTGTGAATTCAACAACGGAATTCTGACCGGACTGAATAGAATATTTGTTCTCTGATTCACGCTTTAATACTTTACTTTTTACCAGACACAGATAGAACATTTAGAGCAAAGAATGAAGCACACTTCTGCTGTGTCCATTGGACAATTTTTAGTCAATAAATTATTCACTGTGGAATCTATTTTGAAGAATGTAGAAAATGGAAAACTGCCTGGCTTTATTATCAAAATGTATTATTGCACTTGTACTACTTTGTACTATTTTCTCCCTTGTGCTATGGTTTTGTTGATGCGCAACCGAGGAAGAGGTGAAGAAAGTGCTACGAGAGTAAGACACCTCGAAGGCTGTGGGTCGTGAGAGAGGAAGCAGAGGCAGTGTGTGCCTCTAGCAACAGAGTAACTGCTAGCGGAGTGGAAGACAGCTAATGTAGTCCTCGAATATTTAAGTAATGTTGTCATCTAGATGCTCTGGAATGCAAATTCTGAGAGCTCTCAAAAAATCATGTACGCGAATGGACTCGTTAACATTTTTCATTCTTAGAATGTTAGTTACTATGTAGTAAACATTAATTGGCTTTCTAAGGACAAGGAATTTAAAGCCTATACAATATTTGTGTCTACGATTACCAAGAGAAGGTCAAGTTGACAGCCACTTCACACTCAGTGCTCAGCCTCATTTTTGTAAGAAATCCTACTTTCGTCCATTGGTAAAAGAAATCGACCTGCAATAAGTCTGGCATTACATCGAAATAAGTTAATCAAAAGTTTAGTTTTGATGAATCGCAATTTCTATGACATATTTTGGCGCAAAGATATTGAATTTAACTGGTAAGATCTTAGAGATAAACATAATGTAAGAGTGACATCCTATTGGTCAGTTTTGATGTAACTGTTTTCTTTACTAAGGTATCAGTCACTGATCTGTTAGTCTTCTTTATTAAAGACCCAAATAATGATGACTTAGCTTCTCGTCCAGGTATGATTACAGTTTTTTCAAGCTCTGTATACTGGACTACAACTTCAGTACAAAGGACATTTTCTCTATACAGAAAATTGCATAGTATTTAGAAACCCTCTATCTTTTTCTAGTGTAGCAACGGTACATAATTCTTTGAATAATATTATTGAAGAACATCTTGCAAGGTAATGCTAATGTTGCAGACACGTAGATGATGTTTCGTGGTGATGTCTTACCCTGGTGGTGGTGATGTCTTACCCTGGTGGTGGTGATGTCTTACCCTGGTGGTGGTAATGTCTTACCCTGGTGGTGGTGATGTCTTACCCTGGTGGTGGTGATGTCTTACCCTGGTGGTGGTGATGTCTTACCCTGGTGGTGGTAATGTCTTACCCTGGTGGTGGTGATGTCTTACCCTGGTGGTGGTGATGTCTTACCCTGGTGGGGGTAATGTCTTACCCTGGTGGTGGTGATGTCTTACCCTGGTGGTGGTGATGTCTTACCCTGGTGGTGGTAATGTCTTACCCTGGTGGTGGTGATGTCTTACCCTGGTGGTGGTGATGTCTTACCCTGGTGGTGGTGATGTCTTACCCTGGTGGTGGTAATGTCTTACCCTGGTGGTGGTGATGTCTTACCCTGGTGGTGGTAATGTCTTACCCTGGTGGTGGTGATGTCTTACCCTGGTGGTGGTGATGTCTTACCCTGGTGGTGGTGATGTCTTACCCTGGTGGTGGTAATGTCTTACCCTGGTGGTGGTGATGTCTTACCCTGGTGGTGGTAATGTCTTACCCTGGTGGTGGTGATGTCTTACCCTGGTGGTGGTGATGTCTTACCCTGGTGGTGGTGATGTCTTACCCTGGTGGTGGTAATGTCTTACCCTGGTGGTGGTGATGTCTTACCCTGGTGGTGGTGATGTCTTACCCTGGTGGGGGTAATGTCTTACCCTGGTGGTGGTGATGTCTTACCCTGGTGGTGGTGATGTCTTACCCTGGTGGTGGTAATGTCTTACCCTGGTGGTGGTGATGTCTTACCCTGGTGGTGGTGATGTCTTACCCTGGTGGTGGTGATGTCTTACCCTGGTGGTGGTAATGTCTTACCCTGGTGGTGGTGATGTCTTACCCTGGTGGTGGTGATGTCTTACCCTGGTGGTGGTGATGTCTTACCCTGGTGGTGGTGATGTCTTACCCTGGTGGTGGTGATGTCTTACCCTGGTGGTGGTGATGTCTTACCCTGGTGGTGGTGATGTCTTACCCTGGTGGTGGTGATGTCTTATCCTGGTGGTGGTGATGTCTTACCCTGGTGGTTTTGATGTCTTACCCTGGTGGTGGTGAAGTCTTACCCTGGTGGTGGTGATGTCTTACCCTGGTGGTGGTGATGTCTTACCCTGGTGGTGGTGATGTCTCACCCTGGTGGTGGTGATGTCTCACCCTGGTGGTGGTGATGTCTCACCCTGGTGGTGGTGATGTCTTACCCTGGTTTTGGTGATGTCTTACCCTGGTGGTGGTGATGTCTTACCCTGGTGGTGGTGATGTCTTACCCTGGTGGTGGTGATGTCTTACCCTGGTGGTGGTGATGTCTCACCCTGGTGGTGGTGATGTCTTACCCTGGTTTTGGTGATGTCTTACCCTGGTGGTGGTGATGTCTTACCCTGGTGGTAGTGATGTCTTACCCTGGTGGTGGTGATGTCTTACCCTGGTAGTGGTGATGTCTTACTCTGGTGGTGGTGATGTCTTACCCTGGTGGGTGTCTTACCCTGGTGATGTCGTACACTGGTGGTGGTGTTGGCGGTGGTGGATGTCTTGCCCTTGTGGTGGTGGTGATAGTGGTGGGGGATATCTTACCCTGGTGGTGGAGGTGATAGTGGTGGGGGATATCGTACCCTGGTGGTGGAGGTGATAGTGGTGGGGGATATCTTACCCTGGTGGTGGTAGTGATAGTGGTGGGGAATGTCTTAACCTGGTGGTGGTGATAGTGGTGGGGGATATCTTACCCTGGTGGTGGAGGTGATAGTGGTGGGGGATATCTTACCCTGGTGGTGGTGGTGATACTGGTGGAGGATGTCTTAACCTGGTGGTGGTGATAGTGGTCATAATGGAGAGGATATCTTACCCTGGTGGTGATGATAGTGGTGGAGGGATGTCTTATCCTGGTGGTGATAGTGGTGAGGGGATGTCTTACCCTGGTGGTGGTGATAGTGGTGAGGGGATGTCTTACCCTGGTGGTGGTGATAGTGGTGAGGGAATGTCTTACCCTGATGGTGGTGATAGTGGTGAGGGAATGTCTTACCCTAGTGGTGATGATAGTGGTGAGGTGATGTCTTACCCTGGTGGTGGTGATAGTGGTGGGGGATGTCTTACCGTAGTGGTGGTGGTGGTGGTACCCTGATGGCCGTACCCTGATGGTGGTGATAGGGGTGGGTAATGTCTTACCCTGGTGATGGTGGTGATAGTGGTGGGGAATGTCTTACCCTGGTGGTGGTGGTGATAGTGGTGGGGAAAGTCTTACCTGGTGGTGGTGGTGGATGTCTTATCCTCTGGTGGTGGTGATATTGGTGGGGGTGTCTTACCGTGGTGGTGGTAATAGTGGTGGGGGATGTCTTACCTGTTGGTTTGGTGGTGATAATGATGGGGGATGTCTTACCCTTTTGGTGGTGATAGTGGTGGGGGATGTCTTACCCTGGTGGTTTGGTGGTGGTGATAGTGGTGGGGGATGTGGAGAAAATTTCTCCAGGAAGGGAGGTATCAGCCCCTTCAGTCCTTTCAGACCCCTGAGGGACTCAGCCGTCCAGAGGGACTGATAGCCTCTCTTGCTTCCGCATGATCAGTAATTGATTCCATATGAAGGTATCAGCGTGTACCAGAGCGTAGTCACGTCAGTTGCTTGTGCACCAGAGTGTTCGTTAAAATACGACTGACAGTGCAAGGAGAAAAAGGACTCTTATTACCTTAGCAGGAAAAGTATAGGAAAACCCTGCAGCACTTTATTCACAATATGGGACAACAATGAACTCTCGGCGATCAATAGATATTAAGAAATCTATTATTTGTAATGAAACTGTGACGATGTCAAGCAAGTAGGGAAATTATGCTGAAGTCGGTGATTTGGGGCGGCGCCCTAAGACGAAGCCCACTGCAGGGCAGATTGGCTTCAGGAGATGACCGGGAACTTGTGTTTCGCTCGCGCATCGCCCAAACAAAGGAACACTGCTTTTGACTCTTGTACAATCTCACAATTTGTGGTAGAACTATTACAGTGAAGCGTACGTATATTTGTGTTGTGACATTACTACACAAGGACAAATCTTGAAGAACAGTGTAGTGTAACAGTGTGTGTTGCGAACAATCATCAGAGAGACAGTGCACCGTGACACACTACTACTTGAATCAAGATGTCGGGGTGACACTCGAGGGTCAGATTCAAAAACCCAGGTAAGTCTAGACGGGCATGCACCTACTTAGGTCGGCTGCGCAGCACATAGTTAGGGAATGTCAGGTCTAGATTTATTTACAAACCCCGTCATCCGCATCTCGTGGGCCATTGAGCCCAAAAAAGTAAGTAATTATCCAATCAGCATCATGTACCAATGAAATGCTGAAATAAACGCTCCTTTGGGGCAATTATTTACTCATCAATTAAATTTCCCACAGCCCAAGGGTTGGAGTTTGCGGCTCCTCGAAGGAAGTCCCCGGGGACGTCTGCGGGGACGTTGAGCCGTCACTAAGCTAAATAGCTTTGTACAGTACTTTATCTTGCTAGTCTCTACTGGCTCCAATTCCTTATATGGGATGTCTTACCCTGGTGGTGGTGATAGTGGTGGGGGATGTCTTACCCTGGTGGTGGTGATAGTGGTGGGGGATGTCTTACCCTGGTGGTGGTGATAGTGGTGGGGGATGTCTTACCCTGGTGGTGGTGATAGTGATGGGGATGTCTTACCCTGGTGGTGGTGGTGATAGTGGTGGGGGATGTCTTACCCTGGTGGTGGGGGTCGACCTGCTGGTGGTGATCATCAGTGAAGGAAGACACCAGAACATCAGCGTCCATCCCCAGCTGTGCCAGGTGGTATGTCAACTGCGACTCCACTGTAATAATAATAATAATAATAATAATAATAATAATAATAATAATAATAATAATAATAATAATAATGTGGAAGAATTGAGATACTTATGCAACATATGGGAATCTTTATTGAAGAAACGTTTCGCCACACAGTGGCTTCATCAGTCCAATACAAAGCAGAAAGGTATAAGGAGAGGAGGAGTTTGAGGTAATCAGTCCCTCAGCCTGGAATCGATGTGTTCAGTGCATCACTCTTGTAGGAAGTACAGCATAGGGCCAGAGAAGTGGCTTATATACTGCAGTCAGGTGAGTCGAAGCAGGAGGAGGTGGGGTCACAGTGGGACCATCCACTAGTGTCTCAATTATTCAACTTGTCGGTTTTCAAAACCATTTATCACACACACACAATAATAATAATAATAATAATAATAATAATAATAATAATAATAATAATAATAATACGTACACTCATGCACAATTTGGAAGCATGGACAGTGTTTCAGACAAACTTAGACTTGAATTAAGACTACACAGTGTTTTCTGACGTGTCTAGTACAAGGTATTGACAAGAGTTAAAAAGAGTCAGGACACAAGTTACAAGAAGTTACGTAAAAGGACACAAGTGCAACTTATGTGACATTTTATTGGGGCAACGTTTCCATCTTCAGGAGCTTTGTCAAGATGTTAAGGCTGTACAAAGCTCATGGAGAGCGAAACGTTGCCACAATAAAATGTCCTTTTACCTAACATATTGTCGGTAATTCTACCAATATTATTACAAGTTGCAAGAATCTTCATTGAGTTATAAAATTATTAAGTGACAAGTTGTCAATAGTTGATCGGCACTTGTGAATGATGTTACAATACACTGAAGGATAAATTAAGGAAATTGATCATTCTAGGCTAAAACTTTGATTTAAACATCAATGTTAAAAGAAGAGAAAGGAATAAAGGACTGATCATTCTACATAATCTTTGGTCATAACAGCTACAATACAGTTTATTTGCTAAAAACACTAGCTTGTGGATGTAGTAATATATATATATATATATATATATATATATATATATATATATATATATATATATATATATATATATATATATATATATAAAAAAAAAAAAAAATATGCAAGACAACCACTATGAAAAAAAATAGAGGAATTCCAAGCGCTTTCGTGACTACTCACATTATCAAGGAACTGAGCTGCGTAATCTAGGTGAGGCCTTACTAATGATGTATAAAGCTGTAATATAACCGCTGGACTTCTGTTGCTTACACTTCTTGATATAAATCCCAGTAATCTATTTGCTTTATTTCTTACGCTTAGGCATTGCTGACTTGGTTTGAGGTTGCTGCTTACCATAACCCCCAAATCCTTTTCGCATTCTGTACGGCTGAGTTCAACATTATTAAGCTGGTAGGTGCTAGGGTTATGAACATTCCCGAGCTTTAGAACTTTGCATTTATCTACATTGAACTGCATCTGCCATTTTTCTGAACAGGAATTGAGTTTGTCTAAGCGCTTGGAATTCCTCTATTTTTTCATAGTGGTTGTCTTGCATATTTTGATATCACCTGTTTACTGTGATCTTTTTGCATATATATATATATATATATATATATATATACTATATTTTAAAAAATATATATATATATATATATATATATATATATATATATATATATATATATATATATATATATATATATATATATATATATATGTCGTGCCGATTAGGTAAAACTTGCGATTTTGGCTTAAATAGCAACGCTCACCTTGCCATATAAGACAAGTGAAAATTTGTGTATGCAATAATTTCGCCAAAATCATTCTGAACATAACGAAAAAATTATATTTCATTGTGTTTGTTTATTATTAAATTAATGTTAACGTATCTAAAATATATTTAGTTGGGTTAGGCTAAATTAAATTACGCTTGTTGTAATAAGGTTAGGTAGGTTTTCAAAGTTTCTCTTGGTACAAAATTATAATTTTTACATTAACATAAATGAAAAAATATATCTTTAAACGTATAAGAAAAATTTTAGAAAGGACTTAATTTTAAATGAGTTCTTGCTAATTGACCAGTTTTACCTAATCGGCACGACATATACATATATATATATATATATATATATATATATATATATATATATATATATATATATATATATATATATATATATATATATATATATAATTTGTAGGTAGTAGGTTGGTAGTCAGCAACCACCCAGGGAGGTACTACCGTCCTGCCAAAGGAGTGTAAAGCGAAAGCCTGTATTTGTTTTACATGATGGTAGGATTGCTGGTGTCTTTTTCTGTCTCATAAACATGCAAGATTTCAGGTACGTCTTGCTACTTCTACTTACACTTAGGTCATGCTACACATGCATGTACACATTTATGTATACACACTCATCTGAGTTTTCTTTGATTTTATCTTAATAGTTCATGTTCTTATTGCTTTTCTTTCATATCCATGGGGAAGTGGAATAAGAATCTTTCCTCTGTAAGCCATGCGTGTTGTAAAAGTCAACTAAAATGCCGGGAACAATGGGCTAGTAACCCCTTTTCCTGTATAAATTTACTAAAAAGAAAAAAGAAGAAAACCGTCAGAGTGGGATGTTTGAATGTGTGTGGATGTTGTGCAAATGATAAGAAAGAGATGATTGTAGATGTTATGAATGAAAAGAAGCTGGATGTCCTGGCTTTAAGTGAGACAAAGCTGAAGGGGGTAGGAGAGTTTCAGTGGGGAGAAATAAATGGGATTAGGTAAGGGGATTCAAATAGAGTTAGAGGTAAAGAAGGAATGGCAATAATGTTGAATAATCAGTTATGGCAGGTAAAGAGGGAATATAAATGTATAAATTCAAGGATTATGTGGAGTAAAATAAAGGTTGGATGTGAAAAGTGGGTTATAGTAAGTGTTTATGCACCTGAAGAAGAAAGAAGTGTAGAGGAGAGAGAGATTTTGGGAAATGTTGAGTGAGTGTGTGGGGAGTTTTGAACCAAGTGAGTGAGTAATTGTGGTTGGGGATCTTAATGCTAAAGTGGGTAAAAATATTGTGGAGGAAGTAGTAGGTAAATTTGGGGTGCCAGGGGCAAATGTAAATAGGGAACCATTAATTGAGCTATGTGTAGAAAGAGGTTTGGTAATAAGTAATACATATTTTATGAAAAAGAGGATAAATAAGTATACAAAGTATGATATAGCACGTAATGAAAGTAGTTTGTTAGATTATGTTTTGGTGGATAAAAGGTTGATGGGTAGGCTTCAGGATGTACATGTTTATAGAGGGGCAATGGATATATCAGAGCATTATTTAGTAGTAGCTACAGTTAGAGTAAAAGGTAGATGGGACAAAAAAAAATGGCAACAGCAAGTAAGAGAGAGGTAAAAGTGTATAAACTAAGGGAGGAGGAAGTTAGGGTGAGATATAAGCAACTATTGGCAGAAAGGTGGGCTAGTGCAAGTATGAGTAGTGGGGGGGTTGAAGAGAGTTGGGATAGTTTTAAAAATGCAGTATTAGAATGTGGGGCAGAAGTTTGTGGCTATAGGAGGGTGGGTGCAGGAGGAAAGAGGAGTGAGTGGTGGAATGAAGAAGTAAAGGGTGTGATAAAAGAGAAAAAGGTAGCTTATGAGAGGTTTTTACAAAACAGAAGTGTTAATAGAAGAGCAGAGTATATGGAGAGTAATAGAAAGGTGAAGAGAGTGGTGAGAGAGTGCAAAAGAAGAGCAGATGAAAAAATGGTAGAGGCTCTGTCAAGAAATTTTGCTGAAAACAAGAAAAAAAATTTGAGTGAGATAAACAAGGTAAGAAAGCCTAGGGAACAAATGGATTTTTCAGTTAAAAACAGAGTAAGGTAGTTAGTAAATGGGGAGCTGGAGGTATTAGGTAGATGGCGGGAACATTTTGAGGAACTTTTAAATGTCCATGAAAAAAGGGAGGCGGTAATTTCATGTACTGGCCAGGGAGGTACAACATCGTTTAGGATTGAAGAAGAGCAGGAGGTGAGTGTGGTGGAGGTGCGTGAGGCATTACGTAGAATGAAAGGGGGTAAAGCAGCTGGAACTGACGGGATCATGACAGAAATGTTAAAAGCAGGGGGAGATATAGTGTTGGAGTGGTTAGTATTTTTGTTTAATAAATGTATGAAAGAGGGGAAGGTACCTAGGGATTGGCAGAGAGCATGTATAGTTCCTTTATATAAAGGGAAGAGGGATAAAAGAGATTGTAAGAATTATAGGGGAATAAGTTTACTGAGTATACCAGGTAAAGTGTATGGCAGGGTTATTATTGAAAGAATTAGAGGAAAGACAGAGAGTAGGATTGCAGATGAGCAAGGAGGCTTTAGAGTGGGTAGGGGATGTGTAAATCAAGTGTTTACAGTAAAGCATATATGTGAACAGTATTTAGATAAAGGTAGAGAAGTTTTCATTGCATTTATGGATTTAGAAAAGGCATATGATAGTGGATAGGGGAGCAATGTGGCAAATGTTGCAAGTGTATGGAATAATTAGTAAGTTACTGAAGGCTGTAAAGAGTTTTTATGAAAATAGTGAGGCTCAGGTTAGGGTGTGTAGGAGAGAGGGAGATTACTTCCCGGTAAAAGTAGGTCTTAGACAGGGATGTGTAATGCCACCATGGTTGTTTAATATATTTATAGATGGGGTTGTAAAAGAAGTAAATGCTAGGGTGTTGGGGAGAGGGGTGGGATTAAATTATGGGGAATTAAATGCAAAATGGGAGTTGACAAAGTTACTTTTTGCTGATGATACTGTGCTTATGGGAGATTCTAAAGAAAAGTTGCAAAGGTTAGTGGACGAGTTTGGGAGGGTGTGTAAAGGTAGAAAGTTGAAAGTGAACATAGATAAGAGTAAGGTGATGAGGGTATCAAACGATTTAAATAAAGAAAAATTGGATATCACATTGGAGAGAGGGATTATGGAAGAAGTAAATGTTTTCAGATATTTGGGAGTTGACGTGTCAGCGGATGGGTTTATGAAGGATGAGGTTAACCATAGAATTGATGAAGAAAAAAAGGTGAGTGGTGCGTTGAGGTATCTGTGGAGACAAAAAACGTTATCCATGGAGGCAAAGAAGGGAATGTACGAAAGAATAGTGGTACCAACACTCTTATATGGGTGTGAAGCATGGGTTGTAAATGCTGCAGCGAGGAGGCGGCTGGAGGCAGTGGAGATGTCCTGTCTAAGGGAAATGTGTGGTGTAAATATTATGCAGAAAATTCGGAGTGTGGAAATTAGGAGAAGGTGTGGAGTTACTAAAAGTATTTGTCAGAAGGCTGAAGAGGGGTTGTTGAGGTGGCTTGGTTATTTAGAGAAAATGGATCAAAGTAGAATGACTTGGAGAGCGTATAAATCTGTAGGGGAAGGAAGGCGGGGTAGGGGTTGTCCTCGAAAAGGTTAGAGGGAGGGGGTAAAGAAGGCTTTGTGGGCGAGGGGCTTGGACTTCCAGCAAGCATGTAAAGTAAATTTATTTCTTTGCAATTTTACATAGATATTGGTAGTTACAATCATAAACCGAAGTGCAAGGAGAACCACTGGCATGCCATGGCATTAGGGGCAGCTTAATCTAATGACTTATAGACTATGTACATAATACTAGACAAACTGATTGAGTTTATTCTAGTTATATATTTTATTTCAAATTACAATATGATGATATTATACTGTTAAAATTACAATATGATGATATTAAATTGTAACAAGTGTTTAGGAGGATGGTAATATAAAATTGAGATTATCTTAAGGAAAATAACATTGAGCATTTTCGAAAGTAATTTATAATATGAGTATTTAGTTTTGGGTGAGTAGGGGGTTACATAATAGTAACATATTAGTAAAAATTGAAATTATCTTATAGGAAAATAATATTGAGCATTTTTGAAAGTAGTTTACAGTATGATTATTTAGTTTTGGGTGAGAAGGTGGTTTTTGAGTTGAGTCTTAATTTGATTTTCAGACAAGGTTATCTTAATATTTATTGGTAATACATTGTAATGTAAATGCAGAAATAAATTTTATAATTATTATTATTATGAATTCCAGATTCTGGGGCCCTTTATGTGCATAGAATTTTTACATTGGTTGGTATGGACTCTGGGTATATCAAAAAGTGATCTGTGTCTTGTATTGTGGTCGTGGGTCCTATTAAAGTTGTTGAGGAAGAATTTTGAGCGGAGGGTTTATATTAGAGTGTAGAGTTTTATGTATGTAGTAGGCACAAGAATAAGTGTGAATGCTCTGTACGGTGAGTAGTTTTAGACTTTTGAATATTGGTGGAGTATGCTGTCTAGAGTGGGAATTTGTTATCATCCTGACTGCGTGAGCATGTTAG
Organism: Cherax destructor; assembly: GCA_009830355.1. Taxonomy (NCBI): domain Eukaryota; kingdom Metazoa; phylum Arthropoda; class Malacostraca; order Decapoda; family Parastacidae; genus Cherax; species Cherax destructor. The sequence continues at coordinate 49,522 of WNWK01005820.1, read as the reverse complement.
ATAGGAGTGAATGGAGACGAATGGTTTTTGGGACCTGACGAGCTGTTGGAGTGTGAGCAGGGTAACATTTTGTGAAGGGATTCAGGGAAACCAGTTAATTGATTTAGTTGGACTTGAGTCCTGGAAATGGGAAGTACAATGCCTGCACTTTAAAGGAGGGGTCTGGGATAGTGACAGCTGGGAGGGACTATTCTCAGCTGTCGTATCTGAGCGCCTCTGCAAAGAGAGTGATTATGTATGAGTGAGGTGAAAGTGTTGAATGATGATAAAAGTATTTTCTTTTTGGGGATTTTCTTTCTTTTTGGGTCACCCTGCCTCGGTGGGAGACGGCCGACTTGTTGAAAAAATAGGATCTGGTATCCAAGACAAATTTACAAAAGTGAGATGGATATAATTCTGATATATATATATATATATATATATATATATATATATATATATATATATATATATATATATATATAAACATTAACACCCCTTTGAAGGAGGAGTGTTAATGTTGCAGTTTTATAACTGTAGTGTAAGCGCGCCTCTTGCAAGACAGTGATGGAGTGAATGATGATGGAAGTTTTTCTTTTTCGGGCCACCCTGCCTTGGTGGGAGACGGTCGATGTGTTAAAAAAAAAATATAAGTGTGTACTCACCTATTTGTACTCACAGTCATAGCTCCTGGCCCCGCCTCTTCACTGATTACTACTAGGTGTGTAATAAATTATGCACAGTAGGTGTGAAAGTTGAGCATATTGAGTAAGTTCAAGAGAAGAGGTTGTTGTGTACACTTGCCTGAGTGATCCCTCGTACGGTAGCTGTGTGTTAAGTTACTGTTGTCTTTAGGTGATTTGTTGTTGCTGATATCCCAGGCATAAATACCATAGGTGAGGTAAAGATAGAATAGAGAAGGTAATGTTGTTTGAGGACAAGTGCTTGACAAGTGTTGGATGTGAGTGTTGAGTTTTGTTGTTTTCAAGGTGTACACCTCAGAATTTTCCCTCTCATCTTGACTTATGAGTGAATCATTTATACGGAGTTGTACATTTTCAGGTCTTCTGAAACACCATGCAGAAAGTGTTGTCAGTGTCACGAGTTGGTCTACTGGTCGTCGTCCAGTATAAATCTTTGTTAGCTCGTCATTAACAATGTTACTGAGAGAAACTGAATCCGAATGGGAGATAACAAAAGTTGTGTAAACACACAACCAAAGTCTTTTTTTCATTATTTGTTGTTTCAGGTGATAGACAAATTCAGGAATTAATGTTTGAAGGTTCATTGAACATTAGTACCTAAAATATACTATTTTGCGATACTTTTACACAAATCTCGGTGTTGCAGCAGGTGTTTAGGTTTGGTTGATTTGTTAGGTTTAAAATATTATCTGCGGGAGGGTCATTAAACTTGTATTTCACCCATAAACCACCAGTTAACAATATTCTAATTCCTAAGATGAGGTTAAAGTAAACTGTTAGTGTACAGACACCAAGAATCAAATGCATTTCATTGTATATACGCTGCTCTCTCAGCGTACAGAAAAGAGACGACGACCTGGATAGTCTTACAGGAATTGCTAAGTAGCAGGGTTAAATGACGACTCACACAAGGAGCAAGGTGAAGACACTTGGTGTTCCATGAAGATCTTGTGTTAAAGTTGATCGTTTCACTGACCTACACAAGAAGATATATGAAGCACTTAGATGATCATGAACTAACAGTGTGAAGTGGCTATATTTATACCGACCTGCACAAGAAGCTAGTGAAGATTTAGTTAATATTCTTTAAGAACAGTCAATAACAATGGTTATTACTGACCTACACAAGAAGCTAGGTAAAGAATTAGTGATCTTCAAGAACAATCAATAACAATGGTTAGTACTGACCTACACAAGGGTTGCCCCAGAGGAGACGCTTCCAGGCAAGACACTGGTTAATGTCTTGGAAGGCGCTGCCCTTACACACACAGTTGGTGTGGAGGTCAGTGCCCAACAGTCCCAGCATAGCCTTAGTACACTCTTGGTGCTGACCTGCGCACCTCCCAGTCATGGTATCTGCAGCACACGACAGTTCGTAGTGCTCCAGTCTGTACCTGTGTGGTTGCGGTGGTTAGTAGTTGTAGTGGATAGTGGCTGTTGATAATAACTATTGTGATCGTTGGTTTTGATCATGACGTTAGTTTACTAGAGTCTAGCTAGAGTAGCTTTAGTGTTTCATCCTGAATCGGTGATTACTAGATGCTAGACCATAGAAACATGACGGGTTGGGGAGAGAGGATAAAAAAAAATTGCCTTCTTTTCGGTGTAACGGAAATGCCTAATTCGTGTATAATATTAAATAAGTATATCGGTGTACTATGTACTAATATTTATAATAATATTTACTTTCAACTGTGGCTGTCATACAGCCATAGTTGAAAGTAAAGTAGCAAGCAATTAACCTATTTTGTAACACAAATAACCACTGGATTATGTAACAGTCTACCCTGAAAAGAAATATAATTTTGCCCTGAAAAATGTTTAGTTTCGGAGTCCCAGAAAAAAAGGGGTAGAGAGCCTATGATAATTATAGAATAGGGTAGGAGCACATCGTTGAAGCATATAATTTTGCTAAATGAAAAAAAATACGCATGATATGTCATGCACACAGCTATTGACATGTCATGCACAGCTAGTGATATGTCACGTACAGCTAGTGACATGTCATGTACAGCTAGTGACATGTCATGTACAGCTAGTGACATGTCACGTACAGCTAGTGACATGTCATGTACAGCTAGTGACATGTCATGTACAGCTAGTGACATGTCACGTACAGCTAGTGACATGTCATGTACAGCTAGTGACATGTCACGTACAGCTAGTGACATGTCATGTACAGCTAGTGACATGTCATGTACAGCTAGTGACATGTCACGTACAGGTAGTGACATGTCACGTACAGGTAGTGACATGTCACGTACAGGTAGTGACATGTCACGTACAGGTAGTGACATGTCATGTACAGCTAGTGACATGTCATGTACAGCTAGTGACATGTCATGTACAGCTAGTGACATGTCAGGGTTTAGTTTGATGTGCTTTACTGCACAATACAACAGCAGAAGTATTATTAATAGAATATTTTACTAAACTAGAAGTTGCCACGTGTCTAGTAAGTGACAGTTAAGGGTTACCTGCAGACGCGGTCAGAGCGACAGTCACGACCCAGGTTGTGACACTGACTGTCAGACACAGACTCGGACATCTGCGCGCAGGGCGGGTGTAGGCGACGCTGAGCGCGCACACACCGCGCCTGACTCCTGTCAGTGCTGTCCCTGCAATAATAATAATAAAATAATGATAATAGTATATATTTCTACAAGTACATGATAAAACTTACAGCATTACTGTTTTTGTCCGTTTCAGAATTATCAGAATCCCCCAAAATTCTAGCAAAAGATCTGTTTTGGGGCTACCGGGAGCATGAACGGCCCCTTAAAAATAATTATGGGTATCTTACTGACAAAGAGAATGAAATGTGCTCTATTTTTAATAATTATTTTCTCTCGGTTTTCACTCAGGAAGACACTAATAATATCCCAAGAATTAGGTATTTTAGTGGGCCTGAAGAAGATAAATTATGTAGTATCACAGTCACTAGCGAAATGGTTATCAAACAGATAGACCGTTTGAAGCAAAATAAATCGCCAGGCCCTGATGAGCTTTTTTCAAGGGTTCTTAATGAATGCAAAATTGAACTCTGTGAACCCTTAACTAACATTTTTAACCTATCTCTTCAAACAGGTGTAGTGTCTGATACGTGGAAGATGGCTAATGTAATTCCTATTTTTAAAGCAGGGGACAAGTCGTTACCATCAAATTACCGCCCAATAAGTCTAACTTCAATTGTAGGCAAATTATTAGAGTCGATTATAGCTGATAACATACGAAGCCATCTCGATAGGCATAATTTGATTAATGATACTCAACATGGATTCACCAGGGGCCGTTCCTGCCTAACTAATTTATTAACTTTTTCAGTAAGGCTTTTGAGGCAGTTGATCATGATAAAGAATTCGATATTGTTTATTTGGATTTTAGTAAGGCTTTTGATAGAGTACCACATCAGAGACTGTTAAAGAAAGTGGCTGCTCACGGCATTGGAGGAAAAGTGTTTTCATGGATCGAGTCATGGCTCACCAATAGGAAGCAGAGGGTGTGCATTAATGGGGTTAAATCTGAGTGGGGATCTGTAACAAGTGGCGTTCCACAGGGATCGGTTTTGGGCCCGTTGTTGTTTATAATATATATAAATGACCTTGACGAGGGAATTACTAGTGATATGAGCAAATTCGCTGATGACACGAAGATAGGTAGGATAATCGATTCAGACGTAGATGTCACGGAACTTCAGGAGGATTTAGACAAACTCAATTCCTGGTCAGAAAAATGGCAGATGCAGTTCAATGTAGATAAATGCAAAGTTCTAAAGCTCGGGAATGTTCATAACCCTAGCACCTACCAGCTTAATAATGTTGAACTCAGCCGTACAGAATGCGAAAAGGATCTGGGGGTTATGGTAAGCAGCAACCTCAAACCAAGTCAGCAATGTAATAATATTGGTAGAATTACCGACAATATGTTAAGTAAAAGGACACAAATGCAACTAATGTGACATTTTATTGTGGCAACGTTTCGCTCTCCAGGAGCTTTCTCAAGCCGTTACAAGCGATAATGGACATAGTGGGTTTATATATACTCTCAAAGTGAGGTGAAATACTAGTGGTGGTAGTAGTAGTGATATTAGTAGTAGTAGCAGTAATACAATAAGGTAGAACAATCAATATGACATGAGTAAAGGTGATAAAACAAATACTAGGGTAGTATAACAATAGGTTAGACAAATATTTCTGCTGGAGGTTGAAATATCGAAGGCTTGATATTTCAACCTCCAGAATAGCTAATTGATTACCAATTGTTATCACTTATCATGTGCATATTGATTGTTCTACCTTATTGTATTACTACTACTACTACTAATATCACTACTACTACCACCACTAGTATTTCACCTCACTTTGAGAGTATATATAAACCCACTATGTCCATTATCGCTTGTAACGGCTGAGAAGCTCCTGGAGAGCGAAACGTTGCCACAATAAAATGTCACATTAGTTGCATTTGTGTCCTTTTACTTAACAAGTCAGCAATGCCTAAGCGTAAGAAATAAAGCAAATAGATTACTGGGATTTATATCAAGAAGTGTAAGCAACAGAAGCCCAGCGGTTATATTACAGCTTTATACATCATTAGTAAGGCCTCACCTAGATTATGCAGCTCAGTTCTGGTCTCCATTTTACAGAATGGATATAAATTCGTTAGAAAACATTCAGCGACGAATGACAAAGTTAATTCATAGCATTAGAAATCTTCCGTATGAAGAAAGATTGAAGACCCTTAAATTACATTCACTTGTAAGACGAAGAATGAGGGGAGACATGATCGAGGTATATAAGTGGAAGATGGGTATTAATAAGGGGGATATAAATAAGGTCTTGAGGATATCTCTGCAAGAGAGAACCCGCAATAATGGATTCAAATTGGATAAGTTTAGATTTAGAAAGGATATAGGAAAATATTGGTTTGGAAATAGGGTAGTTGATGAGTGGAACAGTCTGCCTAGTAGGGTCATTGAAGCTAGGACCTTGGGTAGTTTCAAATTTAGGTTGGATAAATTCATGAGTGAGAGGGGTTGGATTTGAGTGGGACTCGCACTTGAGTTAATAGAATCATCAAAGCTTATTTCTTGTGTAGAATTGAAAATTAAGTTGGGCAATTATTCTGTTAGTGGGATGGATTGTGAAGGACCTGCCTAGTATGGGCCAACAGGCCTGCTGCAGTGTTCCTCATTTCTTATGTTCTTATGTTCTTAATAGAAGTCTTCCAAAATCTGACCACCGGAAGGGGGTTAGAATTGGGTCAGCTCCAAGATGACCCTCGGTTAGATTTTCGTATCTAACCAAGTGTTTTAAGGCGTCAGACTCTTAAATCAAAGATTGCGGCCAACAATCATGAATGAAGGTACCAGAGGAAACGTTTGTCCAAGAGTGGCTTCTTCAGTTCTAATACCTGGTTAAATGTTACCTTTAATAAATGTCCTAAACTGTACATAATTGTCTTTTTCCACATGTTGCCGGTATCGCCATATCATTTTTCAACTCCAAAATTATTTCACCTGAAAAGCGGTTTTAGGGACAAAGAATGCAGAAACTCTTGTTTTTGAGAATAACTTTATTGACATTTTTCAGAATGATGTATTTGAGAGTGTATTGAAGGATACAGGGCAAAATCTTACTAAATAAAAATCATACTAATTTTTTTAAAAATATACTAAATGCAATAGTATAAAAGTTATTTTCAAGTTAACTGTCACTTTCAAGTTAACTGTCACTTTCAAGTTAACTGTCACTTTCAAGTTAACTGTCACTTTCAAGTTAACTGTCACTTTCAAGTTAACTGTCACTTTCAAGTTAACTGTCACTTTCAAGTTAACTGTCACTTTCAAGTTAACTGTCACTTTCAAGTTAACTGTCATTTTCAAGTTAACTGTCACTTTCAAGTTAACTGTCACTTTGAAGTTAACTGTCACTTTGAAGTTAACTGTCACTTTCAAGTTAACTGTCACTTTCATGTAAACTGTCACTTTCATGTAAACTGTCACTTTCAAGGTCTCAGTTTAGTGCTCAAGTGTCCTCTAGTTTCTCTGAAAACTGTTTGTGAGGACTCTAGCAAGACGTATAGTGGCATGATCCACATACATAAGTAGATGCAACGGGGGAAAGGGAGGCAGTACCGCAGACACTTTCGCAAATGCAATGAATCATAGAATGTCAGATGCAGCAATGATGTAAGGCATCATGGGTTCAACTTGGTTGTCTTCGAGTCTCCAATCCCAGCCCAAAGCATCATCATCACTCTCCCTCTGCAGCCATGTCATGGTCTGAAAATACACCTCGAGACAATGGAATGTTGCGGAAGACTTAGTTGGGAAGACTTTCGAGCATAACAAATGATTTAACAGAGAAGAGTTTCCTAGTCAATATGTCATAACACAAGACTGACAGAGAACTTGTGCTCTTCCCACCAAGCACAGCAGCTATCGCTTGCCTGCCCAGATTGTTCTATGTCAGAGCCATTCTTGTCTGGTAAAGTGAATGCATTTGTGCTGGACTGAAGGACGGGATCATCTTCCACGAGATACTGGAAGGTTGAGTTTTTTCCAACACCATTTACATGGGACTGAATCGCATCCTGTGAAAGAATAAATAAATAACAATGTGCACACAATTTACTATCAAGAACGCCTTGTATTAAATTGATGTACTCTTGGAATTTCTCTTGACTGTGTGATCTACAATACAGTGCCTTGCCATGTGCTGTGGAGTAATGGAGAAGAATTAACAAGTCAGCATTCTCTTCAATCAGCTTGGTGGAATGTGTATATGCAGTGTTAACTATGGTCGTAGTGATGTCCACACCAGCGTCCCCTTCTACCTGAATGACCCTATATCCCACCCTCCGCAGTTCATCACTTATTAAGTTGATTAGTTGCTTCTTGTTACTTCCCCTTGATATGAACTCATCCTGTTTCCCTTCAAATTCAGTTTCACTGGTGAAGTTCACAACTGAATAATTAGTGATTTATCCCCGTCTCTGGTGTGAGTTATCCTTTAACGAGGGACTTTCTCCATCACAGTCAAACACAGCAGTTGCTGCCCCAAAGTGCTAACTGGTAAAGTCAGTATATACCTTGGCTAGTTTACCATAGGTATCTCCCCTCCGCAGTAAGGAGCCTCCGTCAAGCACATATTTTTCAGTTTTCGTGATACCGTCTGATGTCGCTTCGCATGTTATCTTGTTAAAATGGTCATCGATGATTCAAAACAAGAAGGTGACAGGTATGGACTCAGCTCATATCTCATCACCTCTAGAGACAGATCTCCTGTTTTATATACTACTAGGAATAACTGGAACAGTAGGCCAGATCAATTATTCTGTTATGAGTAACTTTGACCTCAGAAGAATTTCCCTGAGTCTTGGCTTTGTTTTCTAAAAACAGAAGGAAAATATAGATTGTCCAATCATTCTGTCGATGTTCCTTCCAACGGATTAGTATTCATGAATACTGACGTCTTTAGCCACCATACCATTGATGATATTTCTCAATGACGGGTCAGAGGAGAAACGTAGACATGAAATCAGCTTTGTTTATCTTCGGAAGGTTTAATGTATCTCTTTGAATTCAGATGAATCTTTGTGGTGTATGTGAGATCAGTAAGTTCTCAGTGGCAGTGTTGAACTCGGACATTATGGGGAATAACATTGTCCACAATGCTCGCTGTTCATACTGCCAAGAGTCAAGTCAATTGTGTTTTTAGTGACTGCTTAAGTGTTTGCTCGATGACTAGATCGTAACCGAGGCTTGCGCAAAACTGATTTGATATATGAATGGCATAAAAGTCTTCCTGAAACTACCTGTTGACGTCTGGGTGTTTGTCCTCAAACTCACTCATTTCTTTGATTTAGAGATACTCAAACTTCCGGTAGTTGTAATGTCTTGCTGAAGCAAATAATGGCAAGTAGATGCACTCAAGGAACTCTGCCAAGACCCGGTGCGATCTGCTTTGATCAGGGTTCGTACAGTACACTAGCAACAACTGACTAGTTTTGGATTAAGCACTGATCCTAGCGACTATTGGCTGTTACAAGACTTTAAAGAGTGATGTCACCCTTCAACTAGGACGAATACTTTTTCTCAGTTTACTCTACTAGTGAAGCAAATTCAGTATTTCCATCACCCACAGATTTGACACTCACTTGATGAAGACACTTCTTCAGAAGATGGCCACGGAATGTCCTTTGAACTGATTTACCGGCCATCCTAGGCACCACAGCATTCTCACCGTGAACCACTTCTAGAATGCTTGTAAGTCCTGTGCCCTCCATCAGTGTACCTACTGCTCCAAACATATTTATGAACGCTTGGAAACTATCAAGCACTAGAACGATCTCCTTCAAATGGCTACTTCGCGGTGTTACACTGATACTCTCCCTAATTTTCCAGTAGTAGAGGGGTTGATAAAATGTTAATATTGGTGGGACATGGTTTCCGCTGGCCAGGCTGCTGAGGAGCTCCTACGTGGACAGAATGTAAGTTTTGTCCCTGAGGTACATATTGATCGTGGGCAAATGCAAAATGGGGGACTGACCAGGATGCGTATGCCTCTGATGAATGATAGTCATTATCCTCTGCCAATTTGGAGCTGGCTGTTTGAAATGGAATGAAGGTTCCCATAAGATATCAGTTCTCATTTCACAGTTTAAGAGACTGGGAAGTTTTTGAAACTTGATGTTTCGAAGTGCATGGAGGGCGACACGATACTCGCTGGTATCAAATTTAAACATCTCTACAATGTTCAGTTCAGAAATGCTTTGTCTATCGACAAGATGCATTGTCTACCTCCCTGGGGTCAGCAGAGATATCATGCCCATCACTTGCAATGTGTATTTACCCTCGATGGTACGAATATTGCGATCAACATTCACCAGAAAATAATGACAAGTCCAGTGTATTTGTTTTCAACTAATAAATCTGGTGTGACACAGCTTGCGGCATTCTTGTCAAAGCGGAGCACATCACCGTACGTTTCACTGATACATGTGATGTAGCTGTAGAGGTAGGCTTATTTATAATAGTGCGATGACAGCCCGCTGTCATACTGCTTGTACTATGGCTTGCCCAGTACTGGCTAGTTTGCGCTGCGTATTTTTTCCCCACAGATACTTCAACACATTTCGTTGTGTGTGGAGGGAGGCCCAGGGCAGAGTAGGGGTCTCAGCTTGTGGGTAGTAAACAGTAAAGGAAGGTACATTTAATTTTAAATCGCTCCTGACCAGCCTTGTTGCCATCTCAATTATGTTTTTTTTTTTTCGCTTCATCACATTTTCGTTGCGCAACTTTATAGTAAGAACGAAGTATGCTTGATGTTTTCTCTCTGTCACTGTTGTTTAAGCCATTCCTCTCTGTGATATGACAATCCCCGTATTGTTTCTTTAATTTGTTCTTTAGATAGTAATGGCCATAACGAACCGAATCTTCACGATTCCGAACATCTTTCATTTTGCCCTGAAGGTATGAGACCGTCAACTGTTCCTCATCATTCATCTCTAGATACTCACACCTCCTGAACAATAACTGTTCTTGATCAATCCTCTTCAGGCCATCCAGAAGTTCTGCGTTTTGCATTAATTCCTTCCTGAAATTACTTTGGTGAATCATACCCAATACGGAAATGAACACTGGATCTTGGAGAAAAAGTATTTGAGGTGGTCAGTCAAATATTTTTTCTCAAAGGTTGATGGACTGATCACATCATCTTTATTTCATTTCTAGGCGAAACGTTTCATCAATAAAGATACCCAACTGTTGTACATGTGTCTTAATGTTCTTCATGGTGATATACGCAGTCAGCAGCATGAAGATCTCCACCATAGTATTCAATACTTCCTTTCACAGTAAAGGACCACTCATCAAAATGACTAACAGCACTCAAGAATGGTCTTGGCACAGGAGGCCGTCTTGACGTAGCTATAGTCTGAAGTTCTAAAATTAATTTTTTTATTATAATAATAATGTAGTCTGAACCTCCAAAGACAAACTGAGTTACACAGAAGAGGCAATAAGACATATGTTGAAAGGTCCAGTAGATACATCTGCCCTTTTCTTCAGTTAGAGTCTGGAGGAACCGCTTTTCTTTTGTTGATTCTCGATGTGATGTTGCTTTATGTATCGTTTACGACAATGCAAGTGTATTTTACAGTCAGCCGTCACAACAATGTTATTACCTCTCTGAACACTTGCTGCGCTGATGCCATCAACGATTCAGTGATAGGAAGGGACACCGTGGGCATAATACGAGATTATATCAACATACGTGATCCCAGACTTTTTAACATCTTGCCAGAAGATATCAGAAACACTGCTGCGACAGTTTTCTCCACCAAGTGCTGGATCAACCAGGCTGTGAGGGGTATGTTGGCCAACGGGCCGCGAGCAACAACAGCCTAATTGACCAGACAAGCACCAGACTAGCCTGGTCCAGAGCCGGGCTGCGAGAGTAGGAAAAAATCTCCAAACCCGTCATGGGTATATCAAAGACATGATATAAGGTAGATCTGAGTCCTGGTGATTGTTAAGTCATGCCCGTATGGTGGACCAGATGTTATGTTGATGTGCAGGACAATTAATATTATCATTAAAATCATAAGCAAACGCGAAACCTGTAGGACAAAAGTCTCTTCAGTGAAGATAACTAGATGTTGCATATCTTGCCTCCTAGTAAGTTAATGTAGAGGCTGGTATACGTAGGTTGTAACTGACAAGTCTAGAACAAGTCTAGACCAATACCAAACTCATTGGTGCTACATTATTATTAGTATTTTAATCTTATTAGTTTATATCTAAATTTTTCTTTAATTTTACTGTACTATATTTCATTCTAGCTTAATACATAACCAATACCAAACTCATTGGTGCTACATTGTTTTTGATAATTGTATCTCATTAGTTTATATCTAATTTTTTATTTCATACTAGCTTAATACATACTCAATATCAAGACCACTATGTTTATTTGTTACTATACTCTATTTGACCAATGTGCATTAGTTATATACTTACCAAAACATCCCCTTACAACAGATATCAGTACTATAACTCACCACACTATACATGATATAACAAAATCACTATTTAACCTAAATGATGAATGATCACGTCGACCCTGATCTAAACCTATTTAATCGAACACCTATTCAAAATTTACTGGAAAATAACTGCCTCTACTACACAGCATCACAAGCCCACACTGTCCTAAACACTACTAAAAGTATAACAGTTCTTAACTACAATGTCCGATCCTTAAGCAAACACTATGATGACCTCCTTGCCCTCCTTGGTTCCCTAAAAACAACCTTCACATGTATTGTCCTTACTGAAACCTGGCTTAAGCAGGATACAATAGATATCTACTCGCTGCCAGGATACACAGCAATACACAACTGCAGACCACATCAAGCGGGGGGAGGTATTGCAATCTATTACTCTAATGAAATATCCTGCTGTGACTCCATTTGCTATAATGATGAATATGGAGAATATATTTTTGCTAAATTTACTGCACAAAACCTTAAGACTCCCATAACCATCGGGGCCATTTACCGGATGCCTCATACAAACATCCCAAGTTTTAGCGATCAACTAAAAACGCAAATAACAAACCAATTGAACAAACACCACCTTATCTTAGCTGGAGACTTCAACATCAACCTTGGCCTACCAGATGACCAGCCAGTAACCGATTTCATCAACAATATGAACAACACACTTCTCATACCAACAATAACCAAACCAACCAGGCTTACTGATACGAGTGCAACCATAATCGACCATATATGGACCAATATCCTAGCCCCCCTTAAATCGGGGATAATAACAGACAGCACCACAGACCACTACCCCACCTTCCTCTTAACAAACATTAGTAAACCGCCCCTAGAATACACCAAAGTTTCATTCCGACTCCATGACCAAGCTTCAATAAATAACTTCACAACAGAGCTAGACACAGTTGACTGGGCTATAGAATTCCCAAATGCCAAGGGTATCGATGAGTGGACAGACACCTTTCTTAATAAATTACATAGACTATACAACAAACATTGTCCTATAAAAATGAAACAGATTACGAATAAACGGTTAGGCTGCCCATGGCTAACTAACAACTTACTAAAATCCATTAACAAGAAACATCAATATGAGAAGCAATATAGACGGGATTCATACATAAGGAGTTTGTTAAACACTATTCATCAGTTCTCACCAAACTAATAAAAAAGCCAAACAATTGTACTACTCCAGCAGATTCACTGAAACAAGAGGAGATATAAAAAGACCTGGAAAACACTCTCACAGATTATGGGCACCCACAAACTGAAAAAATAGGGATATTGTCCTAACTAAACCAAACGAAACACCACTACAGCCTATTGATACAGTAAACAAGATAAATGACTTCTTCTCAACTATAGGATCAAATCTTGCCAGTAAAATTCCAGATACCAATACCCGAGCAAGTGATTACCTAGATGGGAATTTCCCATCCTCCTTATATCTTGCACCTACAGAACCCACTGAAGTCTCCATGATAATCAAGTCACTTAAAAATAAATCAGGACATCTGTCTCAAGTTCCACCCTTAATATACAAACGAGCTGCTCATGTCCTTTCATATCCTATTTCTTTACTTTTTAACAAATCATTAGAATCTAGCACCTTCCCAACACTACTCAAAACAGCAAGGGTTACCAATACACAAAGGTGGTGACCCTACAGACGTAAATAACTATAGGCCTATATCAAATCTACCATTGCTATCCAAAATATTCGAGAAACTTGTGCACAAGAGATTATACTCGTTTATAACGACACAAAGCATACTCAACCCCTGCCAATTTGGCTTCAGGAAAAATAAAAGCACTAACGATGCAATAGTAAAAATGATAGACCTGCTTTACACAGCACTTGAAAATAAGGAATATCCACTAGGACTTTTTATTGACTTAAGGAAAGCTTTTGACACAGTAAACCACGGCATCCTACTCCACAAACTTGACCACTATGGAATAAGAGGTCATGCACTAGCATACCTCAAATCCTACCTCACTAATAGGTACCAGTATGTCACTATTAAAGACACATCCTCCACGACACTACCACTAGACACCGGCGTACCGCAGGGAAGTGTCCTTGGTCCCTGCTCTTCCTCTTATACATCAATGATCTTCCCAATGTATCACAACACCTGAAACCAATACTCTTTGCTGACGATACAACTTATGTCATCTCCCACACAAACCTTGCCACGCTTAATACCATTGTTAACGACGAATTAATAAAAATATCAACATGGATGACTGCCAATAAACTTACACTCAACACTGATAAGACCTTCTATATTATGTTTGGCAACAGAACAGATGATCCACAATTAAACATTAAGATCAACTCTACACCTATTGCTAGACATAACGAGGGCAAGTTCCTGGGCCTTCACCTTGACAGTAGCCTGAAATTCAGCACCCATATCCAACACATAACAAAGAAAGTGTCCAAAACTGTGGGGATCCTCTCAAAGATACGGTATTATGTACCACAATCAGCCCTACTCACACTATACTACTCACTCATCTATCCCTACCTCACATATGCCATTTGTGCATGGGGATCAACAGAAATTACCCACCTAAAGCCAATAATAACCCAACAAAAAGCCGCAGTAAGAATTATCACACAATCCAACGCTAGGCAGCACACCCCCACTCTTCAAAGACCTAAACCTACTCACTGTCCAGAACATCCATACTTACTACTCTGCTATCTACATTTATAGAACCATCAATTCCAACTTTAACCCTGAGCTAAAACACTTTCTTGACAGTTGTGACAGGACCCATAGACATAATACCAGACATAAACATCTCTTTGACATTCACCGTGTCCGACTAAATCTATACAAAAATTCAATGCGCATAAAAGGGCCTAAAATCTGGAACTCCCTGCCTGAAAACTCTAGAACTGCAGACACAACCTCCATTTTCAAAAACACCGTTAAAAAACATCTTATCTCACTTACGCACCCAACCGATAGCTAACCATACGAAAACTACTTTATCTTGCACATATCCACAGCAAAATACACTTATTGATATCTGTGATTCTCTTTAATTTGCACATTACTAACCACAGCAAAATACACTTATTGATATCTGTGATTCCCTTAATTTGCACAGTTCTAACCAAAATTCTAATACAATTATTGCTCCATAATACTTAAGCTAGTCATAAGTTTGCCTAAGATACTCCAATATAGAAACTATATTATGCCAATATATCACCTTTATCATTAATATATAAACTAATTGCTAACTTCTTATACTAATTGTTAAATTCTCAATGTTTAAATTCCAGTACCTAAATTTTGTAAACCTAACCTAACCTTACAATCTGTATATCCATTGTATAGCTATTGAGTAAGACCTATCATAAGACTGCCTGAAAAGCCTAGGCATACCTAGGCATATTATTGGCCATCTTGTAATATCAACTTTAATGTATAACTATAAGTACCCCACCTTGTATTACATGAAATAAAGAATTTGAATTTGAATTTGAATTTGAAACAGTGATTCCCAGCGAAGGGTACACCGCTGGGAGGCAAGTTGAATGTTTTCGGGGGTAATAAGAATGTTTTGGGGATAATTTGAATGTTTTAGGGTCAAAAACCGGTGGAGATTTGAGAAAATGGACAGAATGGAAGCAAAGGGGCTACACAGTAGGAACAATTCAGACTGGGGGTCCCAAGGTGGTGATTGAAGTGATGTATTGGGGTAAATTGAATGTTTTGGGGTAAATTTAATGTTTTAGGAGTAATTTGAATGTTTTGGGCATAATTTGAATATTTTGAAAATTCGAATGTTTTGGGAGTAATTTGAATATTTTGGGAGTAATTTGATTTTTTTGGGGTAACTGGAATGTTTTGGGGTAATCTGAATGTTTTGTGAGTAATCTGGATGTTTTGGAGGTCATTGAAATGTTTTGGGGTAATATGAATGTTTTGGGGATAATATGAATATTTTGGGGTCAATTTGAATGATTTAGGAGGCAAATTGAATGTTTTGGAGTAATCTGAATGTTCTGAGGACAATCTGAATGTTTTTGGGGCAATCTGAAGATAGTTGAATAAAATAGTATTTATGCAGAAATATTTTTATAAAGATATATATTTCAAAATTTCAGTTACATATAGTTATATTTAGTCGCAATATTTGGACAGGATAATAATTCCATATATTACTTCCAGAATTATATTTTTTGTTTTACTAAAGCGAATCCTAAATTACTAATTGGCAACAATTTTGGACAGCCATATTGTGTGGAGTTCATAAAGAACAAATACAATATAAAGTACAATATCTTGGCTGGAACAATACACAAATAACCCGCACATAGGAGATTTCGGTCCAACTTGGACCAAGACGGACCGAAACGTCGTCGTAAGCTCCTCCTTTGCGCGGGTTGTGTGATGTTGGTCTCCACGCGCGAGCGTTAGTCTTGAAAGAGTGACCTTAAAGAGAGTATTATACAGCTTGTCTCTGATGAAATGTCCGGGAATAAGGGTACAAGTAGAGTTTTAGATGGAGAAGTGTCTGATTCAACACCCAAATTTGCTTTTATAGCAGGGAAGGACATCAACTTTTTTGAGGTGTTGAGGTGGGACATGAACCAAAAAAGGCTGGGAAGCACTGGTGTAGAGCCTGGGTAGGAGTCATGCTCACAATGGTCAGGTAAGTTTGATGTGGTATTCACAGAACTTACTCAACCGAAGAGGAACAAAAATGAAAGTAGAAAGAATATGTATGAAGTTAAACTCAGTGATGAAGACCATCATGTTTGTGTTAGTCGGTAATTGATAAAAGAGAGCATTATACAGCCTGAGTTTCTCACACACACTGCCACAACTTTCCAGGAAAACTCTTGTCAGTAAACCTTTCTCCAGAGAATGAGAAAAGTTTGTTTATTTACCATCTAAGACCCAGGTAAGTACCGTCGGGCTGGTGGAGACCCTAGACCTAGACTCTCCTCCAACACAAGCCTGGCGGAGGTCGTCGACGACTCAATGGTTTAACCCACCGCAGGCTACCGTATGTCAAAAAATTTTCTCCCATAACTACAAATATCATTTGCGTCATGTTAGACAACAATGCCGCAATTCTTCAATCGTGCAATACCCATAACGCAACATAATCTTGTGCTAAATGACGATCTACTGTACTAAATTTTCCATCTCCCAAAAACTGCTGATGAAGATCTCTGTAGGTTTAGCAGGTTTCTACAGATCCTCATTGCCAATTTTTCAATAGCAGTTCCTCCTTAACTGAGTTGCTTAAGAAGGATGCTCCATTTGTTTGGACTCGTCAATAAAGAGTACTCAAACTTCCTTCTTAAAAGAAAAGCTAACATCTGCTCCAATTTTGAAATTTGATTTTGTGTTTTGACGGAATCGTACTGGACATTTTTAGTCAACGGCATAGGTACTGTCTTCTTCTCTGGATAGTAAATATAACGTGAGCAGCACTTTGCCAGCCACGCCCTACAAAGGTTGAACGTAATTATGCCAGCAATCTGAGCAAAGCAGCTTTTAGCCAAGTAGAGTGGGGTCTTCAAAGCACTTCCTCGAGATATTATGATAGTCAGCATCGGTCCTCGTGGTCTTTGACAGATCATGCTCCTGATTCCTCCTCTTCCAGAATAAACAACCCACGGAAGACCAGCCAGACAACTTTTGACTGGGTCCAAGAGTTCAACTCACCTTTGAACACACTTCACCTGCAAGTCAAATGTGTAGTTGCAGATGTTAGCATAGTAACTGGAGATCCTCCATTCAGTGTAAAGAGGACGAAGAATGCTCAAAGAAATGATCCCACGTGGGTCTTCATGTGATTCGATTCTGCTCCAGGAAGACCCTTATTCTGGACTGTGAAGCCACCAGCACCCATCAGCAGACTGCTCAGCTGGAACCAAGAATTGCTGTATCATACAGTCCTAGCTAGTACCCTGCAAGGTAGACTTGTATACCAGCAAATTTCAGTCACTAGTGAATGTGAGCCTACAGCTAGTTCACGACGCACCAGGTGTTGCACACCCTGGTATGGATCGTTCTTGCAAAACAAGCTAGATTGAAGATAGCTGACCCCCGAGTTTCAGTCACCTCGGAAATAGAACAAATTATGTAATTTTCATTACGTGTGTCGCTTGTACGGTATTGGGATCTGAAAGGACTAATCTAATTTTATTTTTCCTCATGTGAAACAAATTGCTCGGGTAATAGCACTGAACAGCTCGAAAATTAATTTATGACCCTAAACTCGGTGTGTCCACTGTACCTTTGGCCTCGGATTACAACCCATATCGCTGAGCGGCATATCAGTGTTTGCATGCAACATAAAGGTAATGCCCACTGGCCCTGGTCCTTATCCAGGGTGTGTCCTACTATTGAGTGGAACGCCATGGGAAAGAGTTGCAGTAGACTTACAAATCCTTTCAGGGCTCTGTGCCTACTTAGTGCTTTTTACGAGCAGGGGTTGGTGCCATTTAGTACGGTAAATCTTCCAGCGGCCTCAAATTAAGCAGGAAACGGCTGCAGGTCATACAGAAGAATGGGTCTGTGTGGTCAGTGTTAAGTATAAAAAATCCTGCCCCACACACTGCATAATGAGAAAAACTGACTGTTTTTTTTCGTTTAAAACAGCACTTGCAGTCTATCAAGATGGTACTTATTTGATGCAGCTCTGCTCTCTTGGTCTCATTTGGATAGAATGGGGCATATTACAGAAATAGAGATGATTTACTGGTTTATATGACAAGTACCTTGAAATTGGAGCTCAAATTAAGGAAAATGTTAGGATTCTTGACGACAGTTCAAGAGTAAACAAATCACAATTACGCTATTCAATACACATCAACTGGCAGGTGTCTAATATTCATGCACAAGTGCTCTGATATTATTTATACCATTTTTTACAATGATGCAGTTGTATACATAACAGTAAATTCTATTTTTTGGTGAGAATAAAATTCAAAATGAAAAGCAAAAGCAGTAATGTAATACGGCTCTTGAGACGTTGACTAATGAACAGATTAGATGTTATTTCTAGTGCCAGGAATGTCTGCCTTGTTTATTCTGCAGACCCATCATTTTTGAAATTTGTGTGAAATTGGCCAAAATTGTCATTTTCTGACCACTATTTTTAGATAGTTGAATTGCAAGTCAGGCTGTTTTTGGTACCTCAATCAAAAGAAGAAATTGGAGTTCTAGCGAAATAGCTCATTTTAGTGATCAAATATTGAATTGCCAAAATAGGGCTCAAATTGAAGAAACGCCGATGCATAAAACATCTTTGAGACCTGATAACTCTTCAGGAGAGCATAATCTGGGTAAGTCATTCAAATTTCTATACTTATGTCATATGATCGAAAGATTCTCTATCATTTCATAAGAAAATTATTATTTTTTCCCAAAATATTTTCAATCCTTATGAACATGTTTCCAGAAGTGCCCGTCGACCCCAAAGGTTAACTAATTTTCAATACTCCTCCAAGGAAATAAACATCTGTGCGTGATGGTGCAGATCATTTCACCAGATATTGTGAGTTAGTTCCTACGCGTGATAAGACAGATGAGACTGTAGTAAAAGTGTTTAAAAAGAGCATAATTTGTAGACATTTAATATTCCTAAATCCCTAAAGTAACAGATAATGGAGGTAGAACTCTGCGGTAACGAGATCCTAGAAAACTCTGTGTGTTTATGCAAGATAACTAAATCAACCATTGTTGTTCACCACTCCGCCAGTGCAATGGCTTTAGCAGGAAAGAACCAATAAGAAAGTACTTGATGCTTGAGAGCCGGTACTCGTCAACCTTGGCCAGTGTAATCCTGGGAGCTTAGAAGATACTTCAGATGTTCAGTGCAATAAATGGCTTATAATGCCTCTCTATAGGCGATTCACCTCATTATGTATTGTATGGTGTAGATAAGCGTTTGCCTTATGAGTTGTTATATCTCTTACCCGAAACCAAATTACAATCCTGATGATTTACAGCAACTCGTACCAGCCAAGCTCAAAGTGTTTTCAGAAGAACTCGTGAAACACTTCATAAATCAACGGCAGAATTTACTAGAAAGTAACCAATACCGAGCAAAACCGACCAAAGTTAAAAGTAGGATCGAGAGTGATGCTGAGACTAACATTGTTAAAACTTCCGCAATGCCCAAGCTATCTGTAAAATTTATCGGTCCGTATCGAGTAGTCGAACATACAATGGCACACAAGTATAAAGTAGAGGGAATAAGTACTGGTCAATAAAGAGTTGCATTTGGACCATATGAAGTTAGTGATGAATAGAGGTCTGAGAAACTGAGACTTGTTGTGACTGACAAATTTACAATCTGTCTGACCCTGTGTACCCCTTTACTTTAGTATCAGCTTGAGGAACAACTTGAATGTTGTTACTCCTTGCGTACACTTACAAGTATTGAGAAAATCACTAAGTATCATGTAACAACCTATTTAGAAGCCTCAACCTAGGCATGTGTTGTCAATTGCAAAAGATTAATCCAATCAGAGATGATAGCCATTCTGCATATGTAATTAATTCCTAGCAGAGTTGTTGGAAATGTACATAGCCTGTATAATTAGGATGATTAAATTAAAAGAAGTTGTCGACTGTGTGTTTTGTTATCAGATGATCAGTATCCAGATTTTTTTTTGTGTCTACTGCTCTCTCCGAATTCTGAGATTTAACAGTATGACTGTGCACCAGGTCTGTTCTTTTTGGTTAAAAACTTTCTTCTTTGTAACATATTCTTCCTCAGAATCCATAGAGTGCATGGAATACAGATCGATCAATCACCTTATCCTTTGTAATGTGATGCATAGATTTGTAATGGATATACTATGACCACCATACTCAAGAGATTCATTATATTAATATCCATTCAGTCGGACACATTCCTCTTTATCAATTTGGTGATGAAGTTCTAAGTTATGAATGTGTTACACAGATAGAATCAGCCCAGAGCCACCTGCCTGCTCAGTCTATAGCTAGGCCAGGCGTCGACTTACATACACATGACCAAGTTGTCAGTAGAGTACTGAACCACTACGTAATACAGTATCTTCAGTTACGATATTTTTCTGTTTTATGAATGTGTTAGTTCAAGTGCCATTACCAAAACGAATTTATCCCCATATGAAATAATGTAAAATAGACTAGTCCTTTTACACCCCAAAAATATAATTACAAAAGCATTTAAAAAATAAACTTACATAGCAAGATTTTGTGGACTTGGTTGTAACCTGGAGGTACCAACTGTACTTGTGTAGTATATGTATGTGTAGTACTGAGCTATGTTGGTACTATGATCCTTCTCAAGAAGTTGTAGATTTCTAGCTACCTATGATGCCACTAAGTCCCACGACGTGCGGCTGGTGCCCAGGGGCATCTGCCCTTTCGACAACAGGCCTAGGTTCGAAACAGTAGGTATGGCTGGGTTACTTCCTCTCAAATTCTGTCAATATACAGTTACTCACCCACTTGTGTGTTAATATGGCATCTTCAAGACCAAAACACACTCTGGTGGTTTTAATGTGTTCCTGCATGCCACACCATGCTAAAGTTGTGGGAGCTAAAGCAGTGTCTAGTGACAAAGGTGCACTGAAGAGTGCAGCAATTGGCTGAAGCGCTTCTTGGTCATCTTCTGCAGCAGTATGTAAATGGTGTACATACACCAGTCTATTTGTACATTAAGTGTTTTCTTAAGGAAAGAAGTGTGATCTAATGCAGTTTGCCGGTTGAGGGGTTCAGAGGAGGGAGGTAGTAGGGACGCGCGGGTGAGGAACGCTAAATATGATTGCATAAGGAATTCGCACTCAAGCTCCAAAGTGGAAAACGCAAATGTTCTAGGGGAGACCTCAGCACTACCTCTCACCCTACATTAAAACTACAAATATTTAATGGGTAAGTAATGAGTGTACTGTGTGTGTATTTTACTTTTGTTGTTTTTTAACCCTTTCACTTGTTTCAAATGTATATATACGTCTTACTTGCTAATAAATTCTAGCGGTCTCAAATCAAGTGGGAGAAGCTGCAGGCCCACATGCAGAGAATGGGTCTCCATGGCTGGGGTGTGCGTAGTATAAAAAATAGGGACAGTGGTGCACTCTGGGAAAGCCATTTCCTAGTAGTCCATGTTCAGCATGCCTAGCGGGTAAGAAATATCTGACTCTATGATCTGGGACTCTCTTTCCTTCCCTCTAAAGTGATAGCTCTAACAGAGATGGAAGTGTCTCTGAAGGATGAATTTCATGGTTTTGAGGAGTTTCTGAATCAAAGCAATGCCCAGGATACCAGAAGGAAGGAAGGAAGAAAGAAAGGAAGAGATGAGAGGAAGGAAGGAAGGAAGGAAAGAAGAGATGAAAGGGAAGGAAGGAAGGAGGAGGAAAGGAGGAGGAAAGGAAGGAAGGAAATAAGAAAGGAAGAAAGAAAAAGAAGGAAAGAAGAGATGAGAGGAAGGAAGGAATAAAGAAGTAAGAAAGGAAGGAAGAAAGGAAGAAAAAAGGAAGGAATGAAGGAAGAAAGGAAGGCAGGAAGAAGAGATGAGAGGAAGGAAGAAAATAAGTAAGAAATGAAGGAATGAAGGAAGGAAGGAAAGGGAAGGACGTTGTGGGAAGAAGACATGGAACCTCTTTCGCAGTTGACAGGTTGACAGGCAGTGAGGGTGGTGAGTAATGGTATAATATGCCTTTGACAGCTGCCCACTCCCTGACTCAGCAAATTCAGATGTCCACACACACACACAGCTTCTTAAGTCATGTAAGGGAAGTTGATGGAAAGTGTCCAGTCATTACATATGTGTATATATATTATGTGAACAATAGTAATAACAATTTTTGCATTGTTGATTTGTAAACAAGTTTTTGTAAACAATATAATGATAATAATGTTTTGTGCAGTTGTGTTGAATACGAGTGTATATATGCGCTGATCAACCTATACTTTTGGTCTCACAGGCCACATAAGTTACTTTGAAAAAAAAATATTGGAAAACATAAGAAACCTTCGAATAGGAGTAAATATAAGTGTACTGGGTGCAGATGGCGTTATTGCCATACACGGCTCATTTTCTGCCAACTTTACGCCTCTATATCTCGGAATACTTCTGGGATCATAAAATAAAAAAAAAAAAGTAGGCTTTGAACAATCAGTAAAATAATCCTAACATTTAAGGGCAGTACATTTTTTTTTTCGAATATTTTGCATAGAATGACAGCTCTTTGGGAAAGGGCCTCTGACAGTCAAAGGCTCAACCCTTTGGGGTCGTGCCATACCAGTACGCGTAAATTCTAGCGCCCCAAATTACGTGGAAACGGTTGGTAGCCCTACATATGAAAGAGAATGGGTTCATGGCCAGCGTGGGGTACAGTATAAAAAAAATCCTGCACCACACGCTGCATAATGAGAAAAAAATCCGACTGTTTTTTTTAATTTAAAACAGCGACTTTTGCAGTCTATTTTCGTATGGTATTTATTGATGACATTCTCGTTTTCTTGTTCTCATTTGATAGAATGGAAGATACATGTATTTGCAGAAATAGAGATGATTTTGGATTGGTTTGACAAATGACAAGTACCTTGAAATTGGAGCTCAAAGTAGTGAAAATGTCTTACTTGACAATGTTCAAGAGTAAACAAATCACACCATGCGTCCAATACACATCAACTGGTGAATCTAATATTCATACACATGTTCTGATATTATTTTGTATACCATTTTTCCAATGATGAAAAAGGTATACATAACAGTAAATCTTCTATTTTTTTGTGAGAATAAAAATTCAAAATGAAAAGCAAAGTAAATGCAAGAGCCTGGAGACGTGACTCACGAACAGAGAAGATGTTATTTTAGTGCCAGGGAATGTGTCTGCCTTGTTTATTCTGGACCCTATTTTTGGAAATTGGCATTGTTTGGAAATTTGTGTGAATCACAAATTGCCATTTTCTGACCACTATTTTGGTAGTTGAAGCTGATAAATAGGCGGTTTTCTGTACCAATTGATAGAAGAAATGGAGTTCTAGCGAAACAGCTATAATTTTGACAGATTTAAACATTGAATTTAATGCTGTTTATCTTCCCTTTTAAACTGATGTTTAGTCTCATAGAATGTCCGAACGAATACAATATAATCACAACTGATTCTTCAAACATAATGGGCGGCACGCGCCTGCGCCGACACGCGCACGCAACACGCGCGCAAAAGCCACGCACACGACTGCCGCTACGCATTGCTGCGCTTTTCTCACAAGAACGAAGAACAGTATGATGTTCAATTAGAAGATTGCATTCAATCACCTCGTTATGGAAACTGGAGGAAATATTAGCTAGACTACAAGTGCTACTACAAACTCTAATCACAATAATAGACTGGAAAAGCAATGTGAAGGACCTAGAGTGATAATGTCCGAAGATCTCACCTTCAAGGACCACAACAATGTCACTGTTATCACATCTGCGAGGAAAAACTGATAGGATAGATAATGAGAACAGTCAAGACAAGAGATGCCAACCCAATGATGATCCTTTTTAAATCACTTGTTCTCTAGTTGAATATTGTTGCACATTAACATCCCCATTTAAGGGGTAAGGGTGAAATTGCAGATCTAGAGAATGCACAGAGAACCTTACGCACGTATAAGTTCCACTAAACACTAACTAATGTAGAAACGCCTGGAACCACTTGACTTGTAATTTGTCAATGTATATAGAGAGATATATATATATATATATATATATATATATATATATATATATATATATATATATATATATATATATATATATATATATATATATATATATATATATATATATATATATATATATAAAATCTACTCCCTGGAAGATTCAGTGGACTGGTTCCCAACCTGCACACAGAAATCACTCCCCTTACAAAAAAGCAAAATATATCGGCAGGCGACAGTAACATACCCCACAGTGAAAAGTAGGGGCGCCATTGAACACTTAAGAGAAAACACAATAAGTGTCCGGGGCCCAACACTGCTCACCAGCCTCCCACCAGCCATAAGGGAAATTACCAATAGACCCCTGGCTGTCTCTGGTGAGGGAGCTGGACAGATACCCAAGTCAGTGCCAGATCAGCTGGGTTGTGGTTCGTACGTTGAATTACCCATGGCCGTTATGCAACAGCCTAGAAGGATCAGGCTGATCCGACCAGACGGCCTGGTCATGGACAGGTGAGAAACCCAGGGCCAGTTGGTCAGTTTAATAAAGTTTGAACCCTATCTGCTACATAGAACTACGTCTAATCACACGAGTAGTTAGTAATTCAATGGATATGAAACCTATCTAGTACACAAGAACGTCTGTACAGTCGATAAATCTGTTAATATAATGGATATTAAGCTTATTGACTACACGAGAGACTGAGGCAGCTAACTGTGTCGAATAACTGTACCATCAACTCGGATGCACCTTTTTCAACTGGTCCCCATTGTCTCACTATGCCTGCTTTTTCTGGCTTAACCCAAGATGATTGTTTGCCATTGTAAATATGCTAGGCGGGTGTCAGGACTCTGCAATAAACCTGACCAAGCCTTATTTAGCTATGAACAATAATGTTCCCAACGGATGAGGGATCATACCCCCAGCTGAGGCGTCACACCCTGCTGGAGAGTTAGTTACACGTGATACCAGTTGGAGGTGTCAAACCCTGCTGGAGAGTTACACTACCAGCTGAGGTGTCACACCCTGCTGGAGTTACAACCAGCTGAGGTGTCACACCCTGCTGGAGAGTTACACTACCAGCTGAGGTGTCACACCCTGCTGAAGAGCCACACCACTGCCGAGGGTGCCGCACCCTGCCGATATTACACTACCAGCTGAGGCAGGTCACACCCTGCTGGAGAGTTACACTACCAGCTGAGGTGTCACACTCCTGCTGAGAGTTACACTACCAGCTGAGGTGTCACACCCTGTTGAGGAGTTACACTACCAGCCGAGGTGTCACACCCCCGCTGAGCCACTCACTAGCCAAGTTGTCACACTGTGTTGGAGAGTGTTCGAATACCAATAATACTATATTTATTTCATACATTGGCATACAGGCCTAGCTGACATCAATGACATACTACTATACAGAAGCCGCCTGTTATGCAGAGCATAATCGTTTGTACTTTCTCCTGAGATAAATTGTCAAAGTAATTTATGTAAAAACATTAATTAAATTTAATAGTTACCATAACCGTCATACTGACGATATACCGACAAAATTCAAACACACGTGCCTGTGTTATGCTGGAGTATTGTTAGGTGCTAACAGTCTGACTGATCAGGTTGTCAGACCTGGCATTGGCCCGGGCCTCGGCTGGGAGATGACCAGGACTCAATAATAGGTAGACAAACAGATAGACATACATATGTAATACGGCTTTGGAAAATATTTTTCAATTATGCAAGAAAAAATTTTAAATCTTCGATCAATAATTAAAAATTTTCTTAACATTTAAGTCTTAAGCGTACATACATTATTTACATTAAAAATTAATTGGTATTATCATAAAAATGTATATTAGTAAATACTTGTTATAATTTGTAGAAAAATGTCATGTATGAAAATAACGATAAAATAAGAACATGGCAATAAGAGCTTCAAAACCTGAGATCAGAAAGTATTAAATACAGTCAGCAGTTGAAGAATATTAATAGCAGGCAAAGTCACCTCGCCTTCCAGCTCCTCTTGTCTCATTTCACAAATCTTCCACTATTTGTCTTGTCATGTCTTGTGCCTCAGGGTACATTATACCAGTTATAGTTCTGTCCGCTGCCGTCACTGGAATGTTGGTTGTTTACTTTAACCTCTTCTTGACTGGTGGTGACATACATTAATGAAACACGTTAATTCGATAGGCTTGAAACTTAATGCCAAACGTGTATTTTACACTTGGTATTCCCGAATGTAATATCAGAATAAAACATTTTGAAGATAAATCACCATAAAAGTATCGCCGAGCAGAGAATAGCTCACACAGAGCAAATTTGCGGCGGAGAACAATCAAATTAATCTTTCACTTGATGCCGAAGCACACACAGCCACCTGCCCCAAGCTTCTCCCTAGAAATTCTTGGTGTACCTCAAGCCACTAACTAACTGTTTTCAGTGAAGGAGAGAGAGAAACGGAACGGTGTACCTCAACTCATGACTGTGGCGCTTCAGAGATCCCATTCATATTGTCATAAAAACAAACAAAATGAGAGTCAAGAGATGAGGCTTAGTCCGGGTGATAAAAGGCTTATAAGTCAGTAAAACCGCACTGTGCAGCAACTCTGGATCTGAAGATGCAGGCAGAAAAATGCACTTGTGACAAAAGCTACGCTGTCACAATAAATGCCATGCTGTCACAGACGCTACCTATTTGTTTTTGTTTTCATTACTGTTGGCAGTACTCTGAACTTGTTTGACCAGAGCCTTGGTAAGATGGGGAAGGAAGAAGGATAGGTAAGGATGGAAATAGGAAAAGGGGGGAGGTTGGTGAGGAGGGAGGGTAAAAAGGTAAGCGGCCCTAAAAAAGGTAAGTGGCCTCTGGCAATACCCTCATTCTATTAAATGTCGTCACAAGCTAAAGCAAGGTATATTTGGTAGTACATTTGTTACACGAAATGTAAAAGTGTGGCATAGTAATACATTAGAACACACACCAAGCCTATCCACCCGTGCCAAAACATGCAAGTCCCGACGGGGAAGAGAACGCGAAAATAATGCGATCCTTTTTTATAAACTGGAAAGTTTCTGTCCATGCAGTGGCATTATCAAGTCGAGCAGACCGTGACTTGAAGGCCGCTGTGTGGGCGAAGCGTTGTCAATAAAGGATCCCATTATACCGTTAATTCGTCTCTCTCACTGTGTCGATATTCCATACAATTACCTTCCAGTGTCCTGGATATGACCATTATGGAGAAATGCATGAGTCACATTCAAAGTTCAGTTATCAATTCATTTCTTAATTTTAAGAAGTTATTTAAATATTCGGATAACACTAAATTGCTGTAGTGTCGCAAAATTAAGATAATGCAATAATTACTAAATTGGCTTCGCTTATGAAAAGAAACCCCGTCCCTCCAAGATTTCATGATGATACTCCACTAATTATTTCTTTCCCAGCAGCCATAGACAACGAATCTCTTAGTTCATTTAGTCATTCTTGTGTTGGGGAATAGGTTGAAAACGATATTTGTCTCAACATTGTTAAAATTAGGTATATATATATATATATATATATATATCCTGCATGCTACTATCAGTGAAAATTAGATACCAGAAATTTGGAGCAGGTATCCAAATGTTTGCAGCATACAATATAAATTTATAAATATTAGCGGTTAAAATACTTGTAGCTCTTTCAGAGCCTAGTTCCTAAGCTTTTCGTGCATCCATATGGTCTTGCGCTACCGTCCGCTGGATACGTATGTGAGGCACAAACTAGTCGTTTCAAGCACATTCTACCCTAATCAAATCAGCATCAGATGACCAGTGAGGGCAAACTCTAGAGCAGTTGGGTGAGGGCGTGGCGAGGCATGAAGCCCGTGACTTTTATAAATGTCAAAGTCCGTCTAGCAACTTACATCCTGAATCTCTCAATGCCAAGAGAAACTGAAGCATACTCTTTTGGGAGAGGAATGTATCATGATCCCACCACAGATTCAAGGAAAGCAGGATAAGTAACCAAAAAAGTTACACCTTGGGTAATAACTCACCAGAACTTGCCCACTTCAAAACACATCTAAAACAAATTAACTAACGAAACTTGAAAAACGGTAAAAACGTAAATATATCAAACCTGACTATACATGAATAAAAAACATTACAAGCTGACCAAATGCCATCATGACTCAAACTAACAAACTACAAAATAATCTGACACCAAACTTCCCACAGAGCAAGTCATTCATATCTGACAGCAAGCCGCCAGACTACCGTAATTCAACTCAACAGCAGCCTAAGAAAACCAAGCTGAAATCTAAATAATCAAACCACATTAATCCAAACCAAAACCACAAAAAAAAATATCGAACCTAACCATAATTAGACAATTTAACCAAAAAAAGTACAAACGAAATTGGAAAGCTAAAAATAATAATATACATGTCTTCCATATTCATTTGAGAAGTTTTGTAGTTTAGCTTAATCCTCGCTCACCCTTCTGTTTGGGAGAACGACTACTTCCAGTAAAGTGAACATGGAATGGTACCACTTTTTTTATAGACCATTGTGGTGTGTGTAAATGGAAGAGGTAGGTGTATGGAAACTGGAAAAGGGATGGGGAAAGTGTGTGTCAGCATGTAGACGTTCAAAACTCTTGTCCCAAACTTTTAGTCGACTTATTGCCATTTTCTGTAAACATTTCATTACTGCTTTACCTTGCTTACCAAGCAGAACATAGGGATCTAGTTCCAGGATGAAGCATGTTCCTATGTGATATTTTTTTGACAACTGCTCACAACATGAGCATGGGAGTGGTGGATAAAATACTATCAAATTTAAACTACTAATATTGTTACCCAGAAGGCTTGACGTAGCAAACATTAACGGCACATATGAAGTAAATATCATTTGTGCTTACCAGAGAAAAGCCGCTTGAAATTTTACGCTACCTGCGCCGAAGACATTAATGGCTCAAGTCTCGGTTACGCGGGAAAAGGTGCTTCTGAGGCCAGAAACACCCTCGCGCCTCCGAAGTTATATTACCATATGAAGGATAATTGAGCAATGTAGGCTAAACGAGAGCAATAAAATTGTGCTTACCATTTCCTCACGTTTCTAAGAGCATACTAATTAAGCAAATGACATTTGACGAGGGTGGTTCCAAGCAGAGGCAAGTCGAATCCTGACACGGAATGCAACAGAAAACTCAATACTGTAACACCGACAAGCGCTTCTCCTAGTTTTTCCTTATTGTGGAAGAACGGAGCAAGTGTTAAAATGTGCAGAGGACCTGCATCCTGATATGTATTGAGGTAGGACAATTGATTTTACCATGGTTTATTAATGGTCAGATCGCGCCAATATGTTGGAATGGATACGTGCAACTAATAAAAATTATAATAGTCAGGGACTTTACAGAAGTCCCTGATCAGAAGATAAGAGTTGTCCAGATTTTTAACCCGGAGGGTTAGCCACCTAGATAACCTAATAAAGTCTGGGGTCATCTTACTTTCATTGGGGCACCAATCTTGTCCCCCCAGGATGCGACCCACATCAATCGGGGTAACACCCAAGTACCTACTTGCAGTAGGTAAGGAAACATGCACAAGCTTCACCCTTCCTGAATTCTGAACTACGGACACTATTGAGGCGAGCGTTCCTTACCAGGCCACTGACACATCTCAATTACATAATGTTACTCTTATCCTGCAAATTACACTAAATTTATTTTCATTTTATATCCTTAGTATATAGAGTTCAGAATTGCATACCTCATCTTTGCCAGATTTATGACTTCACCCAGCATTAAGCACACCAAGTCTACCTACATGGACCTGGAGGATATTCCTGGATCATGCCCCAGCGGCTCAGTCCACGACCAGGCCTCCCGGTGGATCAAGGCCTGATCAACCAGATGTTACTGCTGGCCGCACGGGTAGTCCAACGTACGAACCACAGCCTCGGCTGATCCGGCATTCATTGACTCTAAGTATTCGTCCAGCTCCTCTTGAAGGCATCCAGGGCCCTACTGGTAATTCCCCTTATGGCTTGTGGGAGGCTGTATCACCACTACCACCACCAAAGCATGACCATCACCATCATCAAATTACCACCACTACCGCCAACACATTTGTTAAGCAGTAAGAGCACACAAGGAAGGACGTTAAGATCATGCTCTTAACTTTCCTATATTGTTCGTGAATATATGATATGAGAAGTCGTAACGTCACTGGTCACCTGAGCATAATACTGAATCATGTTTCATTATGCTATAACTTAAACATTAAATTAATTTAAACACGTAGATAATACATGACAGTCCTTAATCTAGATAGACGTTTTTCAGCAGATAGCCTTATGTGGACTTCGTAGGTCCTATGTACGAGTGATGCTCTAGCTGTAAGCCATCTCGCCCTTCGCAGGGCGGGGAGAGGTTTCTTAGAACATCTACCTGATAGAGTTTCATTCAAAAATTGAGTTGTCCTCTTTAACCCTGATACGCCCATCCCTCCTAAGCTTTACGCAACATAATGCAAATCTGTCTTGAATTTCGCGCTGAATACTATATAACGTGTTCACAAAGATAAAAATTTAATATAACGCTAATAATGGAAATTTAACTTAGAGAAGGCTTAGCTTCGGACATGTATCTCAAATGTGTTTTATAATTTTACCCGCGATGGTACGTCACAACAAAAATTTCGATTTCCCTTTTTTGCACGCACACAGGCGCCGCCGCGCGCGCACACGCGTTACGTATTGCCAACACCGCAAATACCGAATGCAGAGCAAGATCTACCTGGATGATGACCAACAAACTTACTCTCAATATTGATAAAACATATTTTATCCAGTTTGGGAACAGCTGCAACAAGACCACTTAACATATAATGATAAATGGGTCCCCTATCACAAAACTCACAGAGGGGAAAATTCCTAGGAATCCATCTGGACAGTGGCCTCAAATTTCAGAGACATATACAACAAATTTCCAAGAAAGTCTCAAAGACCGTGGGAATACTTCATTCCAAGATACGGTACTATGTTCCACAAACCAGCTCTCCTTACCCATATCACCTACTCATTTACCCCTACCTCACCTATGGACCTGCACACACATGGGGCTCTCATATCAATAAACTCATCTCAAACCACTAATAACACAGTCAAAGGCAGTGAAGTTAGAATGATGATAAATTCACACTCTAGACAACATACTCCACCAATATTCAAAATCAAAACTTACTCACCATACAAGACATCCATGCATATTTTTACTAGCTTTATTACATACATATAGAACACTCTATGCAAAATATTAACTCACCACTCAAACTTCTCCTTACCAATTTTAACAGGATTAATAAGGACCATAACACTAGACACAGATCACTCCTCGATGTTCCCCGTGTCCATCTAACACTATAAAAACTCAATGTGCATATAAAAGGCACGAAAATTTGAATTCATTACCTGTCATTACAAAGAAACCTCCGCCTGTACCCCAATTCAAAACGAGCGTTAAAACCACCTTCACCCAAAGCCAAATGCTCACATTAAACATTCCCAACAAAGTAGAATAATCACTTAATGTAAAAACCTGACTAATCACTTAATAAAACCTGTTATGAATAATATACATACTAAGCTAATCTATTTCCATAACATTTACATTATAATGACCACGTAAAACTGTAACTGCAACTAATTGTTTTCAAATTATATCTCATCACCATTAGTTGCATTGCTACAATTAATTGATATGTTCAACTTATATTCAAACTTATAACTTAGATATAAAATATACTTATTTTTATAAAATTATCAACCATAACTTACCATGTATTCTAGAATTATGCAGGACCTTAAGAATGCCCGGCAATGCAACAGTATATTAGGGGCTTTTAAGTAGTGTACATCTCATTAATAACTATATTTCTTGTCTATCATGTATCAGTGTACCATGTCTCAATAAAGTATTAGTATTATTATTAGAATATAGCTGTGCCACCTCCTTGTTGGTCTGGCCTACAATTGTGTATGGCTGTGTAACCAGGAATGGCGTGAGATATCTGTAGTATTAGCATTAGGTTTGTTGTACTTCAGTGGAGAGCAATGATGGATATACTCGCTTGTAGTGAGTTTAATAATGCAGTGAGTCATCAAAATGTTTGCTTAAAGATCTGACATTGTAGTTAAATATAGTTATGTTATTGTTGGCTTTGAGTAGTGTTTTTACCTGTTCTGCTGTGTAGTAATGACAGTTATTGTTAGGTTCATGTAAGTCATTTAATAAGAGGTTGATATCAGGATCAATGTTTGTAATCATAAGATTTAGTTTGATTCTATAATTAAACTTAAAAATAGAACAATGTTAGTAGACTTAAGAATAGGACAGTGCAAAAGGAGTTCTTGGCACGTGAATTAGTATGTTCGATATGTTTACAAAATTGAATAAATGAACTATGGTAGTCAATTTACAGCTAAAAAGAATCTAAAACACTATAGCACCTGAGTTAGTTAATTAGACAAATGTTTATATATGAGTGTGATTCAAAAACAAGACTTAAGAACAATGAATAATGCTAAATTTAAAAATATGATATCTGATGAATTAGTTTTACAAGCTATTGGATTAACACACTTTTGAACAAAAGTCACAGAGATTTAGGATTTTTTTTTTTACAATTTTGTTGATTTACTATTTAACTAGCTAATTGAACTGGTTGGAAGAATTACTATGACTAATATTAAGTTATTATGAAACAAATATTTAAATTCAGTATTGCACTAGCTAAGTGAACTGGTTGGAATTGCACTAGTTGTGATTTTAGAATTTATTAAAGGCAATATAAAGAAAATGAAAGTAAAGAACTATTATAGGAGAATAAAGTGCTAAATTGTACAAAAGTAAAATATGTTTATAGTAAAAAAAGGCTTGAAACAAATTTTAAGCAATTAAGGTGATCAATAATATATAGAAATGAGGTTGGAAAAAAGGACAAAAGATAAATACAAATTTTTAGCAATTAAGGTGATCAAAAGTAAATACATATTCTAAGGAATTAAGCTGATCAATAATATATTGAAATGAGGGTGGAAAAATGGGCAAAAAGTAAAAACTATGTATTTAAAAATAAAAATAAAACTATATGGTAAAAAATAGTAGTCAAAGAATAGACAAATACTTAAATGAGGTAGATGAGCAAAACATACACTATACGTAGGGTTTTGGTTTGGACATTGTGTTTAGACTGTCTCTGTAATATTTGTATCCCTAAGGAATCTTGATAGTTCATTCTCATTTGTGATAGTATATAACTGGCCTACACTTGTTTTCTTCACTAGAATTTTCCCATCACGGGTGAAACATTGGTGGATTTTATCATTATTCTCTCGCTTAAGTTTTCTGATTCTATACAAGAGGTTCTGACGTTTTTTGGTCAGACATTCGTTTATATATACCTCTTTCCTGGCTGTAATAGATGAGCGAATTAGATCTTTTTTATCCTGTCATGTGTGGTGAATCTAATCATAACACTTTTTCTACCATGGGACCCTATTAATCGTGCTTCTTTTATTTTTGTCACTGGTACATTAACTTTTATTTGATCTTTTATGATCTGTATAGTAATGTCTTTACTGTTTGATTGGGTCATATCACTAGGAAAGAGTGGACTGTTCACTATTACTGCGTCTGATAACTTATCTTGCTCGGTTTTTTCATCTTGGAGTGCAAGGTAGTCATTAACCCTTTGACTGTCGCAACCCTCAATCCTGAGTGCTCTCCTGTTGTCGCAAAATTTAAAAAAAAAAAAAATCTTATGAAATGATAGAGAATCTTTTCCCGATGGTAATGACACCAAAAGTATGAAATTTGATGAAAAACTTACAGAATTACATTCTCGTGAAGTTAGTGATCTCGGCAATATATACGCATCGGCAATTTCGCCAACTTTGAGCCCTATTTTTGGCCAATTCCATTGTTCCAGTCGAGCAAACTCATAGCTATTTCTTTAGAACTCCATTTGTTCTATCGATTGAGTATAAGAAAACACCAATTTAACAATTTCAACTACCCAATAAAGTGGTCAGAAATTGGCAATTTGGCCAATTTCATGCAAAATAAAAAAGTTGTCAATTTCAAAATAGGGTCCAGAATAAACAATGCAGACATTCCTGGCACTAAAATAAGATGTTATCTGTTCATTAGTCACGTCTTTAGGCCCCTCTTATATTACTCTTGCTTTCTATTTTGATTTTTTATTCACACAAAAAATAGAAGATTTACCGTTATGCAGACTATTGCATTATTGTAAAAATGGTATAAATAATATCAGTGCACTTGTGAAAGAATATTAGACTCACCAATTGATGTGTATTGGACGCATGGCATGATTTGTTTACTCTTGAACAATTGCAAAAATCGAACATTTTCCCTAATTTGAGCTCAATTTCAAGGTCGTTTTCATCATGAAACTAATCAAAATCATCTATATTTCTGTAGTATGTTTTCCATTCTATCAAATGAGACCATAAAAATGAGAATACAACCCTAAATACTATACGAAAATACACCTCAAATACAGTATTTTAATCCAAAAAAACAGTCAGTTTTTTTTTCTCTCATTATGCACTGTGTGCTGCAAGATTTTTTTTATTCTGCGCACACTGACCACACAGACCCATTCTCTCATATGTGGGCCTACCAGCTTTCTCCCACTTGATTTGAAGCCGCTAGAATTTGAGAGTATATATACGTCCGAAACAGTGGCTCGTAAGACGTATATATACGACCGAAACAGTCAATGGGTTAAACTCGTTATCCATGTTGTTCTTCCACTCCTTTACTGCTTCCTCAACCTTTGTATTTATAGATGTTATCTGTTCAGTGTGGCTATCAATGACAGTTTGGAGGGTTTTGCCAAAATCAGTCATTCCAGATGTTGTTAACTTTTGTTCAAGGCTGAGGATTTTGTTTTCAAGTTGTGTAATCCTGGTATCTTGTTGCATAAGTGTTTTATGTTGGTTCATATTTTCAGTAATTAATTTGATGATGTATGACTTTAGAGTATCTGGATCATTCGTCATACCTGAGAGATTATCTGGGGTGAAACCGGTGAAGGGGGAGTTTGAGGGGGAGGCAGCCATGTTTGTTGTTGATGCGTTGCCCTGGGTGGTGGTGAGGGGGGTGGAGGGTGAACTGGCGTCCTGGGTAGACAAGTTGATTAGTAGATTTCTTGGTGTTTTTTTGCTGATATTGGAGTTGGTCCTTCTGATGTTACGTCTCATTTTATCACAGTAGTCGTAGAAGTTGATGTGGCAAGAAGGAGAAGCTGTAAGCTGGTAAGTGTTTGTTTGGCAGCGCGGGGTGGCACTTTGGGTTTGAGGGGCAGTCTTCCTTTGATCGTCAGTTTATTTGGGTTGTCGGTCTCACTGCTAGTATTCTTGGGTCATTATGGATGCTACGTTGGTTAGTGCAGTTTTGCTTGCAGCTAGGTCATCATAGGAGCATTGATAAGTTCTGGGTGTTGAGTAAAGTACAGAGCTTGGATGCCGCTGCCGCTGTGTTGATGTGACGATGTAAAGAGAATAGTAAGAGAGAAAAAGTTAGCATATGAAAGGTTTTTACAAAGTAGAAGTGATGCAAGGAAGGAGGAGTATATGGAGAGAAAAAGAGAGGTTAAGAGAGTGGTGAAGCAATGTAAAAAGAGAGCAAATAAGAGAGTGGGTGAGATGTTATCAATAAATTTTGTTGAAAATAAGAAAAAGTTTTGGAGTGAGATTAATAAGTTGAGGAAGCCTAGGGAACAAATGGATTTGATAGTTAAAAATAGGACAGTAAAGTTATTAAATGGAGAGTTAGAGGTATCGGGAAGATGGAGGGAATATTTTGAGGAATTGTTAAGTGTTGATGAAGATATGGAAGCTGTGATTTCGTGTATAGGACGAGGAGGAATAACATCTTGTCGGAGTGAGGAAGAGACAGTTGTGAGTGTGGGGGAAATTCATGAGGCAGTTGGTAGAATGAAAGGGGGTAAGGCAGCTGGGATTGATGGGATAAAGATAGAAATGTTAAAACAGGTGGGGATATAATTTTGGAGTGGTTGGTGTTTTTATTTAATAAATGTGTGGAAGAAGGTAAGGTACCTAGGGATTGGCAGAGAGCATGCATAGTTCCTTTATATAAAGGCAAAGGGGACAAAAGAGAGTGCAAAAATTGTAGAGGAATAAGTCTGTTGAGTATACCTGGTAAAGTGTATGGTAGAGTTATTAAAATAATTAAGAGTAAGACGGAGAGTAGGATAGCAGATAAGCAAGGAGGCTTTAGGAAGGGTAAGGGGTGTGTAGACTAAATGTTTACAGTGAAACATATAGGTAAACAGTATTTACATAAGGGTAAAGAGGTTTTTGTGGCATTTATGGATTTGGAAAAGGCATATGACAGGGTGGATAGGGGGTAATGTGGCTGATGTTGCAAATGTATAGAATAGGAGGTAGGTTACTGAAAGCAGTGAAGAGTTTTTACGAGGATAGTGAGGCTCAGATTAAAGTGTGTAGGAGAGAGGGAGATTATTTCCCAGTAAAGTAGGCCTTAGACAAGGATGTGTGATTTCACCATGGTTGTTCAATACAGTAGACCGTCATTTAGCACGAGATTATGTTGCACGTTACGGGTATTGCACGATTGAAGAATTGCGGCACATTATTATCTAACACAACGTAAAAATGATATTACACAGTCGCGGTTTTGGAAAAAAAAATTTGAACGCACGGTCGCCCGCGGTGGATTAAACCATTGAGTCACATCAAGTGTTTAATGCTGATGAGACGAGTGTTTTCTGGAAGAAAATGCCATCACGAACTTATATCAGTCAGCAAGAGAAAAGTGCACCAGGCTTCAAGGCAGCAAAGGATCATTTCATCTTGCTCCTTTGCGGTAATGCATCAGGTGATTTCAAGTGTAAGCCCATGGTTATTTACCGTCTAAGAATCCTCATGCTTTGAGGAAAAGGGAATTTGTTTTTCCTTCCCACAAACTGTAAGTAAGTAAGTTTATTCAGGTATATACAGATCCAGTTACATAGATTATCATACATAGCAGCATATGTGTAGAGAACCTAGGATAACCCAAAAAAGTCAGAGTGACTTATTTCCATTCTGTCTGACTTTTTTTTCTCTACACATATGCTGCTATGTATGATAATCTTTGTAACTGTATCTGTGTATACCTGAATAAACTTACTTACAGTTTGCGGGAAGGAAAAACAAATTAACATTTCCTCAAGAGGCCGTCTTGTTGGGGATCAGCGGGGTAGACTACCGGCCGTCCCCAGCAACCCCCGACACCACCCCACCATCCCACTATTCGTATTCCATACGCGTCAAAAAGCCAGCTGTTTGTGAAGAATGAGAGAGAGTAAATTGTGTTTTGATCTTTAAATTACTATATCTTGTATCTGCCAAGCAATCATGACACCCAACAGGCATACCAGTGTTGCTCAAAGTGGCAAGAAAAGGTGTAAGCATTTAAGTCTTAGAATTAACTAAGAAAACAACGATATTAGACAAGACATAACCCTTGGCCGTAATGAAGTGTTACTTTGTACACATAAAAACATGTAAACATAAGTTTGTGTGACTGACTGACTTGACTTGACTGGACTGACTGACTGACTGACTGACTGACTGACTTGACTTGACTTGACTTGACTTGACTTGACTTGACTTGACTTGACTTGACTTGACTTGACTTGACTTGACTTGACTTGACTTGACTTGACTGACTTGACTAAATGACTTGACTGACTGACTGAATGACTTGACTGACTTGACTGAATGACTTGACTGACTTACTGAATGACTGGACTGACTTACTGAATGACTTGACTGACTTACTGAATGACTGGACTGACTGACTTACTGAATGACTTGACTGACTGACTTACTGAATGACTTGACTGACTGACTTACTGAATGACTTACTGAATGACTTGACTGACTTACTGTATGACTTGACTGATTTACTGAATGACTTGACTAACTTACTGAATGACTTGACTGATTTACTGAATGACTTGACTAACTTACTGAATGACTTAAAGTTAGACACTCAGTACAACCATCGACTTCAGTTCCAGAACCTCTACTATCCACCTCAGCCCAGTAGGGCCACAGCATAACTCTCCACTCTCTTCACAATCATCCACAAACACCAGCACCCACAATTTAAGGTAAATACTATTATTTGTTACATTTGTAGTCTTAAGCAGTAAAAACAACATAATACATCACAATAATGAACTACAATTACATATTCACTTTTATTTTTGTAAGATCTGTTGGTCTAAAAAAAACTTGTTTGGTTTTTTGGGGACTCGTAGGAACGTAACCCTTTTTTTCCCATAAGTTATTTTAATTATCTAACACGAAATTATCTAACACGACATTTTCAGGAACGTAACTACCGTGCTAAATGACGATCTACTATATACAGTGGACCCCTGCCTAACGAGCACCCCGGAAATCATACAATTATGTAAGTATAATACAGTGGACCCCCGAGTATCGTAAGGCTCATATATCGTAAAAATCGTGTTTCGTAAGCTTTTTTCGATTTCATGTATCGTAAACGGACTCGTGTTTCGTAACTTATTAGACCTGTCTGCCTGCGCAGGACGCCCGCCAGTGAAGCATTGTTTACCATTGAGAGAACATTACCCAGCGCGCTCTTTCAAACATTCACAATACATTTGGTGTCTTTTTTGGTGGTTTAGTGATTGTCACTGTGAAATAAGTCACCATGGGTCCAAAGAAGCTTCCTAGTGGCACCCCTGTGGTAAAGAAAGTTAGGAACACCATCGAACTGAAGAAGGAGATAGTAGAAAAATATGAGAGTGGCGTACGTCTGAGTGATCTTACCAGGATGTACAAGAAAACCCCATCTACTATCAGCTCTATCCTGGCAAAGAGAAATGAGATCAAGGAAGCTAATGTTGCAAAAGGGGTTGATATGTTAACGAAAAATAGATAAAAAACAGTGGATGAGGTTGAGAAGATGTTGGTGTGGATCAATGAAAAACAGATAGCGGGTGATAGTATTTCCACGGCGATAATTTGTGAAAAGGCAAGGAAGTTGCACGCAGATCTTGTCAAGACAATGCTTGCAACCAGTGGTGAGGCGAGTGCTTTTAAACTCAGCAAAGGCTGGTTTGAGAGGTTTAAGAAACGTAGTGGCATACACAGTGTTGTGAGGCATGGTGAGGCAGCCAGCTCAGACAAACGTGCAGCTGAAAAATTTGTGTAGCAATTCCAGGGGTACATAGACACTGAAAAATTCGAACCCCAACAAGTGTTTAATTGTGATGAAACAGGCCTGTTTTGGAAGAAAATGCCCAACAGGACCTTCATTACTCAGGAGGAAAAGGCACAGCCAGGACACAAGCCTATGAAAGATAGGCTAACTCTTATGATACTCCTATGATATGTGCCAATGCCAGTGGTGATTTTAAAGTGAAGCCTTTACTGGTGTATCACTCAGAAAATCCCAGAGCCTTCAAGAAACACAGTGTTGTCAAGAATAATTTGTGTGTGCATTGGAAGGCTAACACCAAGGCATGGGTCACTACGGAGATTTTCAAGGAATGGGTGACTGGAGTGTTTGGCCCTAGTTTGAAGAAATACCTCTTGGAAAAGAAATTGCCACTCAAGTTCCTCCTGGTACTGGACAATGCTCCTGCTCATCCTCACAACTTGGAAGAGTTGTTGTCTGACAAGTTCAATTTCATCAGAGTGAAGTTCTTGCCTCCTAACACCACTCCTCACATCCAGCCCATGGACCAGCAGGTCATTGCAAACTTCAAGAAACTGTACACCAAAGCAGTGTTTCAGAGGTGCTTTAATATGACCAATGACTCTCAGTTGACCCTAAGAGAGTTCTGGAAAGATCATTTCAATATCGTGCATTGCCTAGGCCTTATAGGTAAGGCTTGGGAGGGAGTGACTTCCAGGACTTTGAACTCTGCTTGGAGACCACTGTGGCTGGATTGTGTTGAAAAGAGGGATTTTGAAGGATTTGAGGCTGACCCTGTGCCTGTTGTGGAAGATATTGTAGCATTGTGGAACAGCCTGGGGTTGGAGGTGAGTGGTGAGGATGTGGAAGAGTTGGTGGAGGAGCACAGGGTAGAGCTAACAACTGAAGAGCTGCAAGAGCTTCATCTGGAGCAGCAACAGACCACAGCTGAGGTTATTGCTTCACAGGAGGAGGAAGAGAGGAGTGAAGGAGGTGCTTGGCGGGCGCACGGGCACACACGCAGATCCAAGGCAATACGCAATGCTTCTTTTGGCTTTTGTGACTCCAGAAGTTGCAACCCTATTTTCCCATAGTTCTTTTTAATTATCTAACACTAAATGATCAACACTCACGTTTTCAGGAACGAATCTACCGTGCTAAATGATGGTCTACTGTATAATAAAAAAATCCTAAGGTTAAAAAAACAAAGAAAATTCAACAGGAATATCTTGATTCCAGTTAGGGGGTTCTTGGGATTCAGAGTGCTGGGGGCTATCCATCTTTTATCCGATGTGCCTAATAACCCCCTTTTCCTGGGCACTGCATGACCCTTACAGGTTGCTTCCATACCAATTACAATAAACCCTCAATTTAACATTAAGCATTAAAATACAGGGTTAAAATAGTTGGCCAGTTTGATTCAAAATATGGAAGAAGTCCATTAGTTACAGAACTGTTGCTATGATCATGCACAAAAAAAAAAAAAAAACTGCCTATCCACCACAATCACCACATTAAAGGCCACCCACTTCCTATTAGTCGGGTAAAATTGAAAATTTACAGTATGTATAATAATTCTTGTGGAAGTAGGAGAGACATCTAAGATGTTATTACATACAAAACATTCTGAACTACAGATGTCATCACAGTCATTGCTGCTAGAGGCTGGATATTAAAAGATTATGAGATAGCAATTAAGAGAACTAGTTTGATGTTATTTCAGAATGCTTTTACCATATTTACGATCCTTTGTCTTGTTGTTGTTATTGTTGCAGCATGAAGCTTACGGGAAGGCATTTTCATCAAGAGCATCATAGTCAGACTGCAGAACAAGAACTTATATTTTATCAATTTTAATGTTAACTCTTGTCAAAGCTATTGTGTTATATCACAAATATATAAATTATAAAAAATAATTTTTCATTAAATCTGAATCAAATACTTATTTTAAATTACATGAAAATACTGTGTTATAAAAGCTTAACAATTCACAAACGGGCAAAATTATTTTCATAAGCACCTTCTTATTCAGCAAGATCTGAACTCACATTCTGCATCAAAGTACGCAGCTGGAGTCTAAGCTATATGGGCCTGATGTAGTGTGTGCAGGTCTTCAAATCCTGCTGCATAAAGATAATGACTGTAGATTATGTATTGTTCATGAGAATGGTTGTCTCATGAATACAGAGATAATGCAATTTGAGACATGATGCTTGCTGAAGGCATTCAGCCAAGGAATTGAATTGTCCTCTCCTTCCTTGGATCAAACTTGACTGCCCTCCCATTCCCCAAGTGTGGGTATGATCCTTACCCTTCATGGTGGTGCCTTGATGCAAAGGATCTCTTGGATTCAAGGAAAAGGTAGCTATCTTCCCCAATCAAACCTGATTACCTCTCATTTCTCAGACATTTCTCCTATGAGTTTAGCAACAGCATTGCAAGACCCTTACAGTTTAGTATTATATAACAATAATGTATCACTTATGGGTTTATTGCTACATGCATATAATAATACA
Source organism: Cherax destructor (assembly GCA_009830355.1). Classification (NCBI taxonomy): domain Eukaryota; kingdom Metazoa; phylum Arthropoda; class Malacostraca; order Decapoda; family Parastacidae; genus Cherax; species Cherax destructor. The sequence goes on along the minus strand of WNWK01005820.1, from coordinate 7,292 downwards.
TTAATACAACTGCACAAATTATAAATGAAAAATACATAAAATAGGAGAAATTGGTTAATGATGCAAGACTTCAAAATGTGCATAGCCTCTAATAGAGAAACAAAATTGTAGCAATATGCAGTACACAGAGGACTGAGGAAAGTGTTGAGCAAGAATGGAACTGGAGAACTGTTGCTGAATGTGGGCAGAATTTCATGGAAAGTTACAATATGGTACTGTATTTGGTAGTAGTAATGACTCGCCTAGTATGAGCTAGTATGTTTGCTTAGTGTTCCTCCTATCTATGTACTGTATCTAATTCTGTCATTATTTTTACATAAAAATATCTGACTCCAGACAATCATCTCTGGAAACCTTCATTTCCCTTTATTCTATATAATTAATCTTTCTTCTAATTTTAACTTTCATCTTTCCTATGTGCCCTTTATCAATGTACAAGTGTAATATATTTTCCCTTATCCAGTCATCTGAGATTCATTTCCTTGTTCTCCAAGCATAAAACTGTGTTTCATCACCACATTTAAATACCTTTTACCACTGATCCAACACGAATTTTTTTATCACCCCAATTACCTTTCACCCGCACATTCCCTCATGTGTTACATTGTTATTAGCTAGAAATTTTCCTACGACGTAGAAAGGAGCCTTGTTACTACAGGTCTATGATCATAACAGCATAACTTGTTTTTGTAAGTGCAATGAGGTCCAGTGTTATTCTTTATTATTCTTTTCATTCAACTTGCGAATTAATTTTCAAAAGGAGGTATTTCAACAGACTCCTACAGTATTCTTTCTTTCAACAAACCGGCCATATCCCCCACCAAGGCGGTGGCCCAAAAAAAGAAAACAAAAGCTTCTCTTTTAACTTTAATGCATACAGGTTAGTTAATAGCCCCTTGCTCCCGGCATGCCAGCGGCCTCACGACACACATGGCTTGGCTAGAGGAAGAATTCTGTTCCTGCACTTCCCCATGAGAGATAAGAGGAAATAAACAAGAACAAGAACTGGTAAGAAAATAGAAGAAAAACCTAGAGGGGTGTGTGTGTGTGTGTATATATATATATGCTTGTACATGCATGAAATGTGTGATCAAGTGTGAAGTAGAGAAGAAAAGATGTACCTGAAATCTTGAAGCAGCAGGAGACAGAAGAAAGACACCAGCAATTCTTATCATCATGTAAAACAATTCACACTCACTAGGCAGACCAGGGAGGTACTCCTCCTTTGGGCGGTTGCTGTCTACCAACCTACCACCTAGTCCTACAGTATTATAATATTGAAATTATTGCATTTTTGAAGCTATATACATTTTAATTTTACAATGACACTGTATTCAACTTTACAGTTATTCATATGACATCTCTACAGCTAATATAATTCTTCCCCAGCTGGACACTCTGCCGATGCAAAATTCGGGACTTACTTTGCCACAGATCGTGGGCCTGATTCGGTAATTGGGACTGTCCCTTGGAGGTAGCTTGGGAGGCTTGTCTTTACCCGTGCGGTCTCTACCCGGAAGACCCAGAGGATGCACTCTGAGCTCACACCTGTATGGGTCTTCATCTGGGAGCGGAATACGAGGACGGTTCCTGATGTTCGGCAATTACCTTGACTGAGAAAGAAAATTTAAATGCTTCACAATATTTCATATAAATAAGGTAGACTGTCATCATCATCATCATCATCATCTGCACACACCTCTCATGGAGTAACATACATATAAAAGGAAGTCTCTTTAGCAGAAATTTTTAAATTTTCTATTTATAATACAGTGGTACCGCTGTACTTAACAGCAGCTCCCTAACTTAACAATTATGTAAGTGTATTTTGTGGTGTTGTAAGTGTATTTTTGGGGCTCTGAAATGGATTTAACCAATTTTCATTATTTCTTGCAGGAAAAATTCTCTGGTATTTCCACTTGAATAGCGTGACTAGAACGACTTTGCTCGTAAGTAGAGGTACCACTGTACTATGTATAGCTGATCTGGATTTAATGAGTGTTTTTATATAATCTCAAAATATTGTCTGTAAATTTTTTATTTTAATGACAAACAATTTACATTACTTAAGTCTTTGAAGGGTTGTTTAAAATAAATAATGCAGAGGCATTAAAAGAATGAACAGAATCCATATGTTATATGCACAATAATAAGATTACAGGCTGACAACACAGACCATGAAGCAAAATACGTAAAACAAAAAAAAACCAAGAATAAGCACAGTAATAAAGTTGTACTACCAGGCAATTTTCTCACTAAAATTGTAACATAAAACATTCTTGGAATAAGAATCCCTTCGGTTCTGATCCAAGGAACCGAAGAAACCCTTCCTCCAGGATCAATATTAATACATCAACCCAGTATTTCCAGTATTCTTCAGGTGCTATATAACCTCTATGGTTTAGCACTTCCTCATTAATGTAATAATCTGCAATCAGCCTGAGGGAATTTACCTTGAGCATGTCCACAGCCACAACATTGATGACTGTAACTCAGATGCAGAGAGTCTAGGAGGTCTGGCTCGCTTCTGACAAAAGCAATAACACAAAAACACACTGAGTCTCCAACTTGGAACGGTCGGGTACTCGCCGACGATCTCTCGTTTACATTTTGCTGGAACTTGTTCATGTCGAATAGCTGCAAGTAGATTTACAGAGCTCATTGCTGTCTTTTTGTAAACTTTTGGCAGACAAACCAAAAAGACAACAACAAAAATGCTGGCCTAGATCAATTGTTACAAACATGATAACGAAAATAGCATATGCTGTGGCCTTCTCTCCAAGGAATTAGTAATGCAATACTATACAAATCCTCACAATGATAATTAGGAAGTCAAACAAAAGTAATATTCAATAGATTTAATGACTCCACAGGAGACACAGTAGTAAACAGCAAAATGGGAAACTTCTTTTCTAATTGCTTGTGTTGTATGACCCTTGTGGGCTTAGCACTATCATGATTAGTAATAATCTCCCCACCAGAGTCATGCCAAAACAAACACATGCCAAATAAACAACAAAAACTTAAGTATGCTCTCCAAAACTTGCTATTATGTTCCATAATCTGTGATATTAATGCTCTAACTACTTTCTAATTAGTCCACACTCCATGTATGGAATTTGTATCTGGGAATCTACCTTACCTACCCACATCAAACTAATCATCATATGACAAAAGTTATCAGAACTATCACAAACTGAACACATTATTCTCATTCAAATCCTCAATCCCTAAATGTTAATACCATACATACTACAAGTTCATGCTGCATCTTTTAAAACACTGTACTGCAATGTGCCAAATGCCGACCCAAGACAATTCTTGGAAAACTGTAACACAACACGCTGAAACAAATACTCTTTCATACCTTTGTGTTTCTCTGAATCTCTACAGAAACTCAATGCAAATAAAAAGACCTAAAATGTGGAACAGGTTACTAGATAACTTAAAGAATTATCGCATAACAAATTAAAAAAATGCCAAGGTTTGCTAAATTAGTCCAATCATATTTGCAACATATATATCGCCTTAAACTGATCTTTATTGCAGCTTCAAAACTTACCATTTAATCTCTTCTAACTTTGCCAATTATAGTTAAATTCATAAAGACTATTGAAATAATCTTGGGCAATTTTAATTAGATGACTTTCATGTCAATGCCCTGTGTTACTTTTTTTTTTCTTCCAACACACCTTTTCCTTCTTTTTATTAGAATTTATAAGAGAAGGTGCATTAGCCAGTCTCTCATTCTGGTGGTGTTAGACTTATATGCTTAATTAAAGAATTCATATTACATTTCTTACAGAGAACTCTATAGTTATATATATCCAGTAGTTTTAGTGTTCTTCAAAATGCTGTGCACATTTATGGAGTTGAATTTGTGAGGAAAGTACAATGCCTGCATTCTGAAGTACGGTAAGGATGTTGCAGTTTGGAGAGTCATCTGAATAATAATGTCGGTATGGTTTTGGCACGACAGTGATTGAATGAGAGTGATAGAAGGTGTTTCTCTTTCTTAGGTCACCCTACCTCAGTGGTAGATGGCCAGAATGTTGAAAACTGTGTGTTTTCAAATGTATATATTCTATGTACATACTGTATAATGTTTTAAAATAAAAATTATTTCTTAAAGATGAAGGTGACTAGTGCTACTATGTGAAGTTTATTAATAGCTTTAAGTAGATATATTAGGGACTTAATGGCACTATGTTAGGGGGCTTGTGCATCCAGCAGGTATATGTAAGGTTTGGTTTTCAATTTTGAGACTAGTGGCTTTTGGGATTTGAAATGCTGTTGGAGCAGAGCAAATAATCAAAGGGATTCAGGGATTCAGGAAACTCAGCTAACCACTCAGAATTTTGAAAGGATGGCGGGATACTATAGTTAGAGGCCGCTTGAATTGTGATGTCCCTCACACCTGTTTTAGATTGCTACTAGCTGAATGATGGTAAACTACATTTACCTTAGAAATTTGGGAGAATTCCTAATAAGTAAATGTGACACCTACCAAGTATGAATCGACCAATAAAATGCCCAAAAATGAGATTAATGGGGACTAAGAAAAATCCTGGTATAACGTGTCTTGTATAGTGCCTCAAACTACAGCATATTCACCACCGACCTAATCTTACTCGGGCTTCATAAAACCCAAGAGGCAAAAGAGCAGAGACTTACCATAACAGGCTTTTCAGTTTCAAGGTCACAGTTGGGTAACTTGAGGACATCTCATTGCTGATGGCATTATCGCTTACTACCTATCTTGACGACATATTGCATCAGGATGTTAGAAGTATTTTTTTAGTCATAGAGTTGTCAGAAGTGGAAGGTCTTGTCAAGTGACGTACTGAGGCAGGAACCATAAGAGGTTTTTAAGATTTGAGGGAAGTGATAAAGCTCAAGGGAGCAGGAGAGAGGACCTAGTAGCGTATCAGCAGTGAGTCGGCAGCTGAGCAAAAAGTTCCTGACCACTGCAACCACAGTCAGGGCGAGGCTACTGCAATAATGCGTACACACACACACACACACACACACACACACACAAACCACCAAGAATCTCCACGGTCATTCAATGAGAAAGCAAACCTCACCAAGGTTTAATAATGTGTCATTCGAAAGAGCATTGAAAAGCCATTCCCAAGTTATCCTTGTCGTTATTGCAGATGCTTAACTCCCCCATTAACCAAAAATAACATACAAAAAATTATTATATTACAGCATTCGATATATGCTTGATAATGAGAAAGAGTTAAAAACAAGTCTTCTGCTGATTGGAACCTCCGTGGGGTAAAATGAAATGTTTTGAGCAGTTTCCACAGATTTTACAATTTAAACAAATGCAAGCAGGAAGAAACTAGTGACAAATGTTTCTACACAATCTAGATGATTTAAAATTGATAAAACGGTTATGCAGATAAGGAGAGATAAGAACTTAAAATAACACTTGTAATTTCTCAGGTGGAAAGAGATTCAGTGGTGATACCCTGGATAATCCTCCACCAGACATGACCTTGACTTCACACATCACCCTGACTTCTCCACAAGACATGACCCCTGGGCTCCTCCACCACCACACACCACCCTGGCTCCTCCACCACCACACACCACCCCTGGCTCCTCCACCACCACACACCACCCTGGCTCTCCACCACCACACACCACCCTGGCTCCTCCACCACCACATACCCACCTGGGGCTCCTCCACCACCTTCACACACCACCCTGGCTCCTCCACCACCACACCACCCTGGCTCATCACCACACACACCACCCCTGGCTCCTCCACCACCACACACACCACCCTGGCTCCCTCCACCACCACACACCACCCTGGCTCCTCCACCACCACACACCACCCTTGGCCTCTCCTCCACAATAACTACACCAAGCTGTTTGGCAGGAAGGCTTACTCTAAGGATCAATTTTGCCACGTAAATACAAGTGTTATGAAATGCCAGAGGTGAGATGAACTTTCATTACAATGTTCTCCCTTTTCACTAGAATCAACTGTATATTCAACATAAAAATAAATATCTGAAGTACTTCAGGGGGGCGTTGAACCCCAAACCCTTCCAGGTAGCATAAGACACCAATTAATAGTGATATCTTTAAGGGTGAAGTAATTGGCAGTAGGTCAAGAGGAAGGTCAATGATGTAGTAGGTATTCCTGCTGCAAGTGGGTAGTATTTTGTACGGCTGGCAACTGAGCCAAATCAATAAAATAATCTATACTGTGAAGGGAGGTCGATTGTGTGCCCAGCACGGCGCCTCAGCCCGAGGGAATCACATCACGGCACCACTTCACCAAGCCCTCGTGTACACAACATACCTTCCATAGTCCTAGTGAATACAAGCAACGCCCTAATTTCAATATAAGTTGGGAAACAACACATTCTAAGAATTATTAGAGAGTCTCTGTAAACAACACCAACAACAAGAGCTTTGCTAAGCTGGTTAGGTAATGGTAAAGAAAACTCTACGTAAACTTACATAAGCGCTTCTTTAAGAGTTAAAGGCTAGGGAACTGGAACAAGATTTTTTAATTAAGGACAATGGATCAAAGCTGATTCGGCCCTCTGTTTAAATAAAATAATAAAGTAATAACTAACATTCAATGAATTCTCATACTGCAGCATTCTTCATAAGAGTTGTTCAATAGTAACAAGAGCAAGGAACGTAATTAATCTTTTAATAACAGCCTAGTCAATCTAGTGGCACAAAAATGAGTCAACTCAAAGTAACTGCAATATACTATTTTCACTGTTTTACAATAATGGGAATATTTAAGGAACATTATATACAAAATGAAGATAAGAGTTGGCAATACATGTAAAATAAAATAACTACAGTGGTATGTAAGCATCAAGTCTGTGTATTTATTCAATTTTGTTTTCTTGCAAATTGATTTTCGAACAAATCTTAACCTAAATTCCAGAGAAACTAAAACCTAAAAAATGTACAAGTGCACAAAATTTAATTACGTCTCTTGTTAAATATTAAAAACAGGATTAATGGACGTGAGGGAAATATTCATGCTGGGCACTCAGCATGTGGTGTACAATTTGTGATATATACTAGTAAATTATTTGAGTTATGAACATAATCAGCATGGTGTCATATTTTGGAACTTAGTTAATATTAACAGAGAACAACTGATAACTTCGTTATAGAAACCCAGTATCCAAAAATAGTCATTACTACACACATGACTCTTCTACAGTTAGTGAATGTTAAGGTCCATACAAAGTAAGGAATGAATTAAAGTGCGTAACCGAACGAAGCATCGTTTTCGCGCA
>WNWK01005819.1:87500-114330 GCA_009830355.1 Cherax destructor | reverse complement strand
AGTGTACTACCACAATGTACTCTTACACTGTGTTTGTATGTGGGTATGCATGTTTGTGGGTATATGTATGTATGTCGGTATGTGTGTACACTCACCTAATTGTACTCACAAGTCATTAGGTGTACTCACCTAATTGAGTCACAGCTCCTGGTCCCGCCTCTTCACTGGTCGCTACTAGGTCTAGTCTCTCCCTGCTCCCTGAGCCTTGTCCTACCTCTTAAAGTTCATGCCTCCACTATATCACTCTCCAGACTATTCCACTTCCTGACAACTCTATGACTGAAGAAATACTTCCTAACATCCAAGTGATTATCTGAGTCTTCAACTTCCAGTTGTGACCCCTTGTTGCTGTGTCCCATCTCTGGAACATCCTGTCTCTGTCCACCTTGTTAATTTCTATCAGTATTTTATATGTTTTTATCATGTCCCCTCTATCCCCCTGTTTTCCAGTGTCGTCAGGTCGATTTCCTTTAACCTTTCCTCGTAGGACATACCCCTTAGCTCCGGGACTAGTCTTGTTGCAAACCTTTGCACTTTCTCTAATTTCTTGACGTGCTTGGCCAGATGTGGGTTCCAAACTGGTGCTGCATACTCCAGTATGGGACTGACGTACACGGTGTACAGTGTCCTGAACGCTTTCTTACTGAGGTGCGGGATTGCTATTCTTAGGTTTGCTAATTGCCCAGTTATTTGGTTGCTGTGGGCTTCAGATGTGTTCAGTATTATACTCACCCCAAAATCTTTTTTCTTGAGTGAGGTTTACAGTCTTTGGCCCTCTAGACTGTACTCTCTTTGCTGTCTTCTTTGCCCTTCCATATTCATGACTTTGCACTTGGTGGGGTTAAACTTTAGGAGCCAGTTGCTAGACCAGGCTTGCAGCCTGTCCAGATCCCTTAGTAGTCCTGCCTGATCCTCATCCGATTTAATTCTCCTCATTAGCTTCACATCGTCTGCAAACAGGGTCACTTCTGAGTCTATTCCTTCCGTCATGTTATTCAAATATACCAAAAACAGCACCGGTCCGGGGACTGACCCCTGGGGAACCCCGCTCGTCACAGGCGCCCACTCGGACACCTCGTCACGTACCATGACTCTTTGTTGCCTCCCTGTCAGGTATTCCCTGATCCACTGCAGTGCCTTCCATGTTATACCTGCCTGGTCCTCCAGCTTTTGCACTAATCTCTGTGTGTGTGTGTGTGTGTTCACTACAACGTACTCACCATTCTGTTTACGAGGTTTTAAGCTGTAGCTCTTGGGCCCTTCATTTGTTTATCAGTCTTGGGGAAACTTCCCAAATTTTTAATTTGTCACCCAGATCCGAAACCACATACTATGTATGTTGTCCAAGAAACCACTCTTCCTGTAGTCGATTTTGGGGAGGGGGGTCATCGCCCCCCGCGACCCGGTCCCAGACCAGGCTCCATGCAGGGATAAACTAAAGGAACCAGGAAGTGTGGAGCTGGAGAGGCAGGAGAAAAAGGAGGTAGGGGAAATTCCCTCCCTCCCTCCACCTGACACGCAGGTTGCTTTTTTCCCTGCCAAGGTGTGATATGTGTGAGTTTAAAGTTGTGTGACGGAGTGGTGTGAGAGGTGGGTTAGTGTGACGGAGTGGTGTGAGAGGTGGGTTAGTGTGACGGAGTGGTGTGAGAGGTGGGTTAGTGTGACGGAGTGGTGTGAGAGGTGGGTTAGTGTGACGGAGTGGTGTGAGAGGTGGGCAGAGAGGGGGGGGGGCAGCAGGTGTGGTGTGGGTCATGAAGAATGGATTGTTTAGGTGAGTCCACCCAGATGAGGCGACCAATGTAGTCAAATGATGCGGTTGTTGCTAAGGTTACTGCTACTGTTGCTAAGGTTACTGCTACTGTTGCTAAGGTTACTGCTACTGTTGCTAAGGTTACTGCTACTGTTGCTAAGGTTACTGCTACTGTTGCTAAGGTTACTGCTACTGTTGCTAAGGTTACTGCTACTGTTGCTAAGGTTACTGCTACTGTTGCTAAGGTTACTGTTGCTAAGGTTACTGCTACTGTTGCTAAGGTTACTACTACTGTTGCTAAGGTTACTACTACTGTTACTATTGCTGCTGCTTCTGCTAATATTGCTACTGTTACTACTGCCGCTGTTACTACTGCTACTGTTGCTAAGGTTACTGTTGCTAAGGTTACTACTACTGTTACTATTGCTGCTGCTTCTGCTAATATTGCTACTGTTACTACTGCCGCTGTTACTACTGCTACTGTTGCTAAGGTTACTACTACTGTTACTATTGCTGCTGCTTCTGCTAATATTGCTACTGTTACTACTGCCGCTGTTACTACTGCTATTGTTGCTACTGCTGCTGCCATTGTTACTACTGCTACTACTGTCAGTACTACTGTTGCTACTACTGTTACTGCTGTTACTACTGTTACTGTTACAACTGCTACTCTTACTACTGTTACTGCTACTACTTTTACTGTTAATGGTGCTACTTTTACTACTACTGCTACTGCTGATACCGTTACAACTGCTACTGTTACTACTGCTACTGTTATTACTACTGATACTGTTACTGTTGCTGCTACTGTTACTACTGCTACTGTTGCTACTGCTACTGCTGCTGTGAATGCTACTGTTATTGCTGTTGTTGCTGCTCCTGTTGCTGCTGTTGCTTTTACTGGAACTGCTGGTGTTACTGTTACTGCTGTTGCTGTGTTTACTGCAACTGCTGCTTGTGTTACTGTTTCTGCTGCTAGTGCTGCTGTTACTTCTGTTGCTGTTATTGCTCCTGTTGGTACTGCTATGTTACTGCTGTTGTTAGTGTTGCCGTTTCTCTGTACCTTCCACTGATACTTTTTGCACACTCGCCACCACCCACTCGCCACCACCCCACCACACTCGCCCCACCACCACCACACTCGCCACACCACCACCTCGCACCACCACCACACTCGCCACCACCACCACACTCGCCACCACCACTGCCACCACCACCTCGCCACCACCACCACACTCGCCACCACCACCACACTCGCCACCACCACCACACTCGCCACCACCACCACACTCGCCACCACCACCACACTCGCCACCACCACCACACTCGCCACCACCACCACACTCGCCACCACCACACTCGCCACCACCACACTCTCCACCACCACACTCCCACCACCACTCTCTCCACCACCACTCTCTCCACCACCACACTCCACCACCACACTCTCCACCACCACACTCTCCACCACCACACTCTCCACCACCACACTCGCCACCACCACACTCGCCACCACCACACTCGCCACCACCACCACACTCGCCACCACCACACTCGCCACCACCACCACACTCGCCACCACCACCACACTCGCCACCACCACCACACTCGCCACCACCACACTCCCCACCACCTACCACCCTCCACCACCACACTCGCCACCACCACACTCGCCACCACCACACTCGCCACCACCACACTCTCCACCACCACACTCGCCACCACCACACTCTCCACCACCACACTCGCCACCACCACACTCGCCACCACCACACTCGCCCCACCACACCCCCACCCCACCACCACCACCCCTCGCCACCACCACACTCTCCACCACCACACTCGCCACCACCACACTCGCCACCACCACACTCGCCACCACCACACTCGCCACCACCACACTCGCCACCACCACACTCGCCACCACCACACGCCACCACCACACTCACCACCACACTCACCACCACCACACACGCCACCACCACACTCGCCACCACCACACTCACCACCACCACACTCACCACCACAGCTTCACGTCCTCAGTCCTTTCTTTCCCCTCACTTCCCCCCTCTCACACTCTGCTTACTTCCTCTCACTCTTCACTTTCCCTCACTTCCTCCCTCACACTCCCTTCTCCCCTCACTTCCTCTCACACTCCCTTCACCTCTCCTCACACTCCCTTCACCTCTCCTCACACTCCCTTCACCTCCCCTCACACTCCCCCTCACTTCCTCACACTCCCTTCTCTCCTCACACTCCCTTCTCCCCTCACACTCCCCCTCACTTCCTCTCACACTCCCTTCACCTCCCCTCACACTCCCCTCACCTCCCCTCACACTCCCCTCACCGCCCCTCACACTCCCCTCACCGCCCCTCACACTCCCCTCACCGCCCCTCACACTCCCCTCACCGCCCCTGCGCCTCCTGGTCTTGACTGGCAAAATGGACGAGTTTTGACCATTAAAATCCTGTTATTTGGACCATTACCCTGCGGGGGGGAGGGGGGAGGAGGGAGAGGGGGATGGGGTGGAAGGAGGGAGAGGGGGTGGGGTGGAAGGAGGGAGAGGGGATGGTGAGGAAGGAGGGGAGGTGGGATTTAAGAATGATGTAGGAGAGAAAATGATGAAAAGGGAAAAAGAGGGGGAGGAGGAGGAAGAGGATTTAGAAGAGAAAATAATGGAGAGGAACAGATAGAGAAGAGGACTGGGAGAAAAGAAAGAAGAAAAAGTAGAGGAAAAATGTGTAGATTCTAGTAGGGGAAGAGGGAGAGTAGAGGGGAGGGGGATGATATACCGGGGAAAGGAGAGGGGAGGGGATGATATACCGGGGAAAGGAGAGGGAGTGGGATGATATACCGGTGAAAGGAGAGGGGAGGTGGATGATATATCGGGGAAAGGAGAGGGGAGGGGGATGATATATCGGGGAAAGGAGAGGGGAGTGGAATGATATACCGGGGAAAGGAGAGGGAGGGGATGATATATCGGGGAAAGGAGAGGGAGTGGAATGATATACCGGGGAAAGAAGAGGGAGGGGGATGATATATCGGGGAAAGGAGAGGGAGTGGGATGATATACCGGGAAAGGAGAGGGAGGGGATGATATATCGGGGAAAGGAGAGGGAGTGGAATGATATACCGGGGAAAGGAGAGGGGAGGGGGATGACATACGGGAAAGGAGAGGGAGGGGGATGATATACCGGGGAAAGGAGAGGGAGTGGGATGATATACCGGGGAAAGGAGAGGGAGGGGGATGATATACCGGGGAAAGGAGAGGGAGTGGAATGATATACCGGGGAAAGGAGAGAGGGGGATGATATATCGGGGAAAGGAGAGGGGAGTGGAATGATATACCGGGGAAAGAAGAGGGGAGGGGGATGATATATCGGGGAAAGGAGAGGGGGGGGATGATATACCGGGGAAAGGAGAGGGGAGGTGGATGATATACCGGGGAAAGGAGAGGGGAGGGGGATGATATACCGGGGAAAGGAGAGGGGAGTGGGATGATATACCGGGGAAAGGAGAGGGGAGGGGGATGATATACCGGGGAAAGGAGAGGGGAGGGGGATGATATACCGGGTAAAGAAGGGGAAATGAAAGGGATATGGGATGATGTAGGAGGGAAAGAGGGAGGGAGGGAGAGAAAGAGGGAGGGAGATGAGGCAGAAGTTTAGAGGAATATTATGAAGGGGGAGGAGGAGGAGGAAAGGATGATAGAGGGGAGGGGGAAGAACAAAAGGTGAGAGGGAGAGGAGGGGAGTGGCTCTTAATGTACACCTGTGTCTTTCATACCGATGGAGGAGGAGGTAAGACTGCTTATTGTTTCTCCTCCTAATCCTCTTCCTCCTAGTCCTTCTCTTCCTTGTTCTCCTCCTCCACCACCACCTCCTCCACCACCTCCTCCTCCACCACCTCCTCCTCCACCTCCTCCTCCACAACCTCATCCTACTCCACCTCCTCCTCCACCTCCTCCTACTCCACCTCCTCCTCCTCCTCCACCTCCTCCTCCTCCTCCTCCACCTCCTCCTCCTCCACCTCCTCCTCCACCACCTCCTCCTCCACCACTTTCTCCTCCACCACCTCCTCCTCCACCACTTCCTCCTCCACCACTTCCTCCTCCACCACTTCCTCCTCCACCACCTCCTCCTCCACCACTTCCTCCTACACCACTTCCTCCTCCACTACTTCCTCCTCCACCACTTCCTCCTCCACCACCTCCTCCTCCACCTCCTCCACCACTTCCTCCTCCACCTCCACCTCCTCCTCCTCCACTTCCTCCTTCTTCAGCCTCTGGGACCAGAAAATGGAATGACCTTGATGGAACAGTGGTAGAGGCACACTTTATACACTGCTTCAGGGATAGTTATGATAGTCTGGGAGGCTAGGTGTGAGATAGGTCGGTCGCTAGGGGCTGAGCCTAGCCCCCACAACTAGGTGAGTAAAACTAGGCGATTACACGGTATGTACACATGGTAGGGACCGTGTGTACATATTAATTATCCAGCATGTGTGTGTTTTCCCTGGCATGTTTACATGTGACTTACACGACCCACGGTCATGGTCGCCTTAACCTCCCGTGGGCGTGTGGGCGTAAGAGTGAGAGGTGTTTGTGTGTGGGAGTAACACTGTGGGGGTGTTTGTGTGTGGGAGTAACACTGTGGGGGTGTTTGTGTGTGGGAGTAACACTGTGGGGTGTTTGTGTGTGGAGTAACACTGTGGGGTGTTTGTGTGTGGGAGTAACACTGTGGGGTGTTTGTGTGTGGGAGTAACACTGTGGGGGTGTTTGTGTGTGGGAGTAACACTGTGGGGTGTTTGTGTGTGGGAGTAACACTGTGGGGTGTTTGTGTGTGGAGTAACAATGTGGGGTGTTTGTGTGTGGGAGTAACTCTGTGGGGTGTTTGTGTGTGGGAGTAACACTGTGGGGGTGTTTGTGTGTGGGAGTAACACTGTGGGGGTGTTTGTGTGTGGGAGTAACACTGTGGGGGTGTTTGTGTGTGGGAGTAACACTGTGGGGTGTTTGTGTGTGGGAGTAACACTGTGGGGGTGTTTGTGTGTGGGAGTAACACTGTGGGGGTGTTTGTGTGTGGGAGTAACACTGTGGGGGTGTTTGTGTGTGGGAGTAACACTGTGGGGTGTTTGTGTGTGGAGTAACACTGTGGGGGTGTTTGTGTGTGGAGTAACACTGTGGGGTGTTTGTGTGTGGGAGTAACACTGTGGGGTGTTTGTGTGTGGGAGTAACACTGTGGGGTGTTTGTGTGTGGGAGTAACACTGTGGGGGTGTTTGTGTGTGGGAGTAACACTGTGGGGTGTTTGTGTGTGGGAGTAACACTGTGGGGTGTTTGTGTGTGGGAGTAACACTGTGGGGTGTTTGTGTGTGGGAGTAACACTGTGGGGTGTTTGTGTGTGGGAGTAACACTGTGGGGGTGTTTGTGTGTGGGAGAAACACTGTGGGGTGTTTGTGTGTGGGAGTAACACTGTGGGGTGTTTGTGTGTGGAGTAACACTGTGGGGGTGTTTGTGTGTGGGAGTAACACTGTGGTGGTGTTTGTGTGTGGGAGTAACACTGTGGGGGTGTTTGTGTGTGGGAGTAACATTGTTAGTTACCATTTTGTCCTAGTCACATGTCAATTAGACACTAGGCCTGTTGTATGTGTGTGTGTGTGTATGTGTGTATGTGTGTATGTGTGTATGTGTGTGTGTGTGTGTGTGTAAGGAAACACTTCGAAATGTTTCTGCCCCACCGGGAATTGAACCCGGGCCCTCCGTGCGTGAAGCAAGAGCTTTACCCACTAGGCCACCGGGGAGTAACACTGTGGGGGTGTTTGTGTGTGGGAGTAACACTGTGGGGGTGTTTGTGTGTGGGAGTAACACTGTAGGGTGTTTGTGTGGGGGAGTAACACTGTAGGGTGTTTGTGTGGGGGAGTAACACTGTAGGGTGTTTGTGTGGGGAGTAACACTGTGGGGTGTTTGTGTGGGGAGTAACACTGTGGGTGTTTGTGTGGGGAGTAACACTGTGGGGTGTTTGTGTGGGGAGTAACACTGTGGGGTGTTTGTGTGGGGAGTAACACTGTGGGGTGTTTGTGTGGGGAGTAACACTGTGGGGTGTTTGTGTGGGGGAGTAACACTGTGGGGTGTTTGTGTGGGGGAGTAACACTGTGGGGTGTTTGTGTGGGGGAGTAACACTGTGGGGTGTTTGTGTGGGGAGTAACACTATGACGCGTTTGTGTGGGGGAGTAACACTGTGGGGGAGTAACACTGACGTGTTTATGTGTGGGAGTAACAGTGGAACAGATGGCTCTTGTAGACGGTTTACAGATATGTGCAGGTGTGGGCAGTGTGCAGGTGTGTGTTGGGGACAGGTGTGAGGGCACCCACAACAACTGTAGGGAAAAGCCTCTCCCTCCAACCTCCCCATCTCCCTCTTCTCCTCCATACTTCCCATCTCCCTTTCCCCTCCAACGTCCCCTCCCCTCCAACCCCCCCCTCCCCTCCAACCCCCTCTCCCACCTGTGTATAACCCAGCTCATTTGCATTTCTGGTTGTTGTTTAAGCTTCAGTTGTTACAAAAAAAGTCGACTTTCCCACTGAGAGCCATGAGGGTCGTCTTTCCCACTGAGAGCCATGAGGGTCGTCTTTCCCACTGAGAGCCATGAGGGTCGTCTTTCCCACTGAGAGCCATGAGGGTCATCTTTCTCACTGAGAGCCATGAGGGTCGTCTTTCTCACTGAGAGCCATGAGGGTCGTCTTTCTCACTGAGAGCCATGAGGGTCGTCTTTCTCACTGAGAGCCATGAGGGTCGTCTTTCTCACTAAGAGCCATGAGGGTCGTCGTGCTGGCGGGTTCTTGGTGTCGCCTTGTTTGGCAGACAACCTGGCAGTGTTTGTTGTTGTTGTTTGGTAATAATGTGGGTAATTAGTCATGAGGAAGGAGCAGCTGACACTAATCTCTTACCGCTGCTCACCTATTTATGAATATTAATGAGGCGTGTGTTTGTGTGTGTTGTGTGTTTGTGTGTGTTGCGTGTGGTGTGTGTGGTGTGTGTTGTAGTGATTTATCAGATATCCGCATCTGCGGAACATCCGCACAGTTTCTTATATCTGCATCCGCAACCGCATCCGCTTTTTACTGTAAACAGATGTCTGCATATGCATCCGCATTAGAAATCCGCGGAACATCCGCACAATTTCTTGCATCCGCATCCGCAAAATAAGTGTGTTGCGTGTGTGTACTCGCCTAGTTGTGGCTGCAGGGGTCGAGTGTGTGTGTGTGTTGTGTGTGTGTACTCACCTAGTTGTGGCTGCAGGGGTCGAGTTAGTTACCATTTTGTCCTAGGCACATGTCGATTTGACACTAGGCCTGTTGTATGTATGTTTGCGTGTGTGTGTGTGTAACGAAACACTTCGAAATGTTTCGGCCCCGCCGGGAATTGAACCCGGGCCCTCCGTGCGTGAAGCAAGAGCGCTAGCCACCATGCCATCGGGGTGTGTACGAGAGTGTGTGTGTGTGCGCGCGCGCACGTGTATACGTAGATACTCTGGGATATGTAGCAACAGATTTACGAGGGTCAGATCCCAGCTCCTGACCCCCGGCTCCATAATTACGTTAACCAACATCACTGGTGTCTGGCCTCTTGTGCTTTTATCATACCTGCTCTAGAAACTGTGTATTAATATTACCTTCTTTCATCTCAGCATTCCATTTTTCTACCCACTCTAAACTGAAGGAATCCTTCACAACGTCTGTATACCTGACTGTTCCACCAGGTTACGTTAGGTATTGTTTCTCAGGAAACAGGACAAGCGTTTCCTGACGCTGGTCTTAGACATCTGATCACCCACCACTGGAGGTTTTGGTGATCTGACTGAGGCTTTCCACTGGTTTATTGGTCCACCATTCTCCCCGCGACTCTGGTCCATAAAGTTCACCCTACTCCTGGCTGCACTGCTGAATCCTCCTAGTATTTCGTACGTCGTAATTATGTCTCCTCAAGATGATTGGCCTCAGTTACTTCAGTACACAGGCAGCTGAAGAATGCTGAGCAGAAGCAGTAGCACCAGCAGCAGCAGCAGCAGCAGCAGCAGGGCACGCGACGTAACAGCAGCGGAGGGAGGGACACTGAGACGTGGAGGAAGAAGGGGGGTTATGGGGTCTGCCACTGCTTAACCAAGTGGTTACCAGCTGGTAACCAGTTGGTGATCCTCCCTCCATGTTTGTCGTGACGTGATCCTCCATGTTTGACGTGACGTGATCCTCCCTCCATGTTTGACGTGACGTGATCCTCCATGTTTGACGTGACGTGATCCTCCTTCCATGTTTGACGTGACGTGATCTTCCTTCCATGTTTGACGTGACGTGATCCTCCTTCCATGTTTGACGTGACGTGATCTTCCTTCCATGTTTGACGTGACGTGATCCTCCCTCCATGTTTGACGTGACGTGATCCTCCCTCCATGTTTGACGTGACGTGATCCTCCCTCCATGTTTGACGTGACGTGATCCTCCCTCCATGTTTGACGTGACGTGATCCTCCCTCCATGTTTGACGTGACGTGATCCTCCCTCCATGTTTGACGTGACGTGATCCTCCCTCCATGTTTGACGTGACGTGATCCTCCCTCCATGATTGACGTGACGTGATCCTCCCTCCATGTTTGACGTGACGTGATCCTCCCTCCATGTTTGACGTGACGTGATCCTCCCTCCATGTTTGACGTGACGTGATCCTCCCTCCATGTTTGACGTGACGTGATCCTCCCTCCATGTTTGTCGTGACGTGATCCTCCCTCCATGTTTGTCGTGACGTGATCCTCCCTCCATGTTTGTCGTGACGTGATCCTCCCTCCATGTTTGACGTGACGTGATCCTCCTTCCATGTTTGACGTGACGTGATCCTCCTTCCATGTTTGACGTGACGTGATCCTCCTTCCATGTTTGACGTGACGTGATCCTCCTTCCATGTTTGACGTGACGTGATCCTCCATGTTTGACGATGATCCTCTTGATTGACGTGACGTGATCCTCCCTCCATGTTTGACGTGACGTGATCCTCCCTCCATGTTTGACGTGACGTGATCCTCCCTCCATGTTTGACGTGACGTGATCCTCCCTCCATGTTTGACGTGACGTGATCCTCCCTCCATGTTTGACGTGACGTGATCCTCCATGTTTGGCCTGATGTTAACCTAAGATTGTTTTATTTTTCTGTTAGAAGTTGTTCTCCTTGACTATATTTAGACTGGTTCACCGACTTCTTTTCCAGTCTGTGAGACTCCTGCATTTGTGCAGATTGAACTCCAACAGCCATATCTTGGACCACATAGCAAGCCCTCCAGGTCTCCCTGAAGCCTTTCTTCTGTCTCCTCTTTTGTCCCTCTAATTAATTACACATCAGCAGACGGAGGGAAGACAGGATTTAACCCTTCCTGGAAGATCATTTGCATACATTATGAAGACCAGTGATCCCTGTGCCCATCCTTCCGGAGTCAGTATTTGTAATCCATGCCTATCCTCATCCAGTGTTGTCCATGCCTATCCTCATCCAGTGTTGTCCATGCCTATCCTCATCCAGTGTTGACCATGCCTATCCTCATCAGTGTTGTCATGCTATCCTCATCCAGTGTTGTCCATGCCTATCTCATCCAGTGTTGTCATGCCTTCTAAATCCAGTGTTATCCATGCTATCTATCCAGTGTTATCCTGCTCATTCATCCAGTGTTATCCATGCATATCCTCATCCAGTGTTGAATGCCTATCCTCATCCAGTGTTGACCATGACTATCCTCATCCAGTGTTATCATGCCTATCCTCATCCAGTGTATCCATGCCTATCTCATCCAGTGTTGTCCATGCCTATCTCATCCAGTGTTGACCATGCCTATCCTCATCCAGTGTTGTCCATGCCTATCCTCATCCAGTGTTGTCCATGCCTATCCTCATCCAGTGTTGTCCATGCCTATCCTCATCCAGTGTTGTCCATGCCTATCCTCATCCAGTGTTATCCATGCCTATCCTCATCCAGTGTTGTCCATGCCTATCCTCATCCAGTGTTGTCCATGCCTATCCTCATCCAGTGTTGTCCATGCCTATCCTCATCCAGTGTTATCCATGCCTATCCTCATCCAGTGTTGTCCATGCCTATCCTCATCCAGTATTATCCATGCCTATCCTCATCCAGTGTTGGCCATGCCTATCCTCATCCAGTGTTGTCCATGCCTATCCTCATCCAGTGTTGTCCAAGCCTATCCTCATCCAGTGTTATCCATCCCTATCCTCATCCAGTGTTGGCCATGCCTATCCTCATCCAGTGTTGTCCATGCCTATCCTCATCCAGTATTATCCATGCCTATCCTCATCCAGTGTTGGCCATGCCTATCCTCATCCAGTGTTGTCCATGCCTATCCTCATCCAGTGTTATCCATGCCTATCCTCATCCAGTGTTGGCCATGCCTATCCTCATCCAGTGTTGTCCATGCCTATCCTCATCCAGTGTTATCCATGCCTATCCTCATCCAGTGTTATCCATGCCTATCCTCATCCAGTGTTGGCCATGCCTATCCTCATCCAGTGTTATCCATGCCTATCCTCATCCAGTGTTATCCATACCTATCCTCATCCAGTGTTGTCCATGCCTATCCTCATCCAGTGTTATCCATGCCTATCCTCATCCAGTGTTATCCATGCCTATCCTCATCCAGTGTTATCCATGCCTATCCTCATCCAGTGTTTCCATGCCTATCCTCATCCAGTATTATCCATACCTATCCTCATCCAGTGTTGGTCCATGCCTATCCTCATCCAGTGTTATCCATGCCTATCCTCATCCAGTGTTATCCATGCCTATCCTCATCCAGTGTTGTCCATGCCTATCCCTCATCCAGTGTTGGCCATGCCTATCCTCATCCAGTGTTGGCCATGCCTATCCTCATCCAGTGTTGGCCATGCCTATCCTCATCCAGTGTTGGCCATGCCTATCCTCATCCAGTGTTATCCATGCCTATCCTCATCCAGTGTTATCCATGCCTATCCTCATCCAGTGTTATCCATGCCTTTCCTCATCCAGTGTTATCCATGCCTATCCTCATCCAGTGTTATCCATGCCTATCCTCATCCAGTGTTGTCCATGCCTATCCTCATCCAGTGTTGTCCATGCCTATCCTCATCCAGTGTTATCCATGCCTATCCTCATCCAGTGTTATCCATGCCTATCCTCATCCAGTGTTGTCCATGCCTATCCTCATCCAGTGTTGTCCATGCCTATCCTCATCCAGTGTTATCCATGCCTATCCTCATCCAGTGTTGTCCATGCCTATCCTCATCCAGTGTTATCCATGCCTATCCTCATCCAGTATTATCCATGCCTATCCTCATCCAGTGTTGGCCATGCCTATCCTCATCCAGTGTTATCCATGCCTATCCTCATCCAGTGTTGGCCATGCCTATCCTCATCCAGTGTTGTCCATGCCTTCCTCATCCAGTGTTATCATGCCTATCCTCATCCAGTGTTGTCCATGCCTATCCTCATCCAGTGTTGTCCATGCCTATCCTCATCCAGTGTTGTCCATGCCTATCCTCATCCAGTGTTATCCATGCCTATCCTCATCCAGTGTTGTCCATGCCTATCCTCATCCAGTGTTGTCCATGCCTATCCTCATCCAGTGTTATCCATGCCTATCCTCATCCAGTGTTATCCATGCCTATCCTCATCCAGTGTTGTCCATGCCTATCCTCATCCAGTGTTATCCATGCCTATCCTCATCCAGTATTATCCATGCCTATCCTCATCCAGTGTTGGCCATGCCTATCCTCATCCAGTGTTGGCCATGCCTATCCTCATCCAGTGTTGGCCATGCCTATCCTCATCCAGTGTTGTCCATGCCTATCCTCATCCAGACTGGAAAATATAGTCTATCCATTATATCTTGTTTTGTTCTCTGGGATGTTGTCGTAAACCTCCAGCAGATTCGTAAGACAGGATTTTCCCGACCCTCAGTCCGTACTGGGCAACGCTGACAAATCCTCTCCTCTCCAAATGTTCTGATACCCGGTCGGGTAAAAATATTTATTACAATAATATACAAAGCATGGAGAACATAGTTATTGGTTACTGACTCACGTTACACAAGGTCCTGATAGTGGTGGAGGAAGCCTATACCATAGTGAGAAGGGCATGTATAAAGTGCTTGTAACACAGGTACACTTATAATTATACAAGTCACTTCTAAATCTAAACTTGAGCTATTGGTCCTCATTCACATTCACGTCTGGCTCCTCACTTCATGACTCTGGTCAGCTGCTGTCTGGCTCCTCACTTCATGACTCTGGTCAGCTGCTGTCTGACTCCTCACTTCATGACTCTGGTCAGCTGCTGTCTGGCTCCTCACTTCATGACTCTGGTCAGCTGCTGTCTGGCTCCTCACTTCATGACTCTGGCAGCTGCTGTCGGCTCCTCACTTCATGACTCTGGCCAGCTGCTGTCTGGCTCCTCACTTCATGACTTGGTCAGCTGCTTCTGGCTCCTCACTTCATGACTCTGGCCAGCTGCTGTCTGGCTCCTCACTTCATGACTCTGGTCAGCTGCTGTCTGGCTCCTCACTTCATGACTCTGGTCAGCTGCTGTCTGGCTCCTCACTTCATGACTGGTCAGCTGCTGTCTGGCTCCTCACTTCATGACTCTGGCCAGCTGCTGTCTGGCTCCTCACTTCATGACTCTGGCCAACTGCTGTCTGGCTCCTCACTTCATGACTCTGGTCAGCTGCTGTCTGGCTCCTCACTTCATGACTCTGGTCAGCTGCTGTCTGGCTCCTCACTTCATGACTCTGGCCAGCTGCTGTCTGGCTCCTCACTTCATGACTCTGGTCAGCTGCTGTCTGGCTCCTCACTTTATGACTCTGGCCAGCTGCTGTCTGGCTCCTCACTTCATGACTGGTCAGCTGCTGTCTGGCTCCTCACTTCATGACTCTGGCCAGCTGCTGTCTGGCTCCTCACTTCATGACTCTGGCCAGCTGCTGTCTGGCTCCTCACTTTATGACTCTGGCCAGCTGCTGTCTGGCTCCTCACTTTATGACTCTGGCCAGCTGCTGTCTGGCTCCTCACTTCATGACTCTGGCCAGCTGCTGTCTAGCTCCTCACTTTATGACTCTGGCCAACTGCTGTCTGGCTCCTCACTTCATGATGTTTTGAACTTTTGGTGTATCTGTGATTCTGTGTTCTCTTAAGTGGAAAATAAGTGGGCATTAAGTGCTTTGTCAGGAGGTGAAGGAGTTCCTACCGCCCTGTAGAGGAAGCTTTTGGCGTCATAAGTAATATATTGGGGAGGTTGTGGGGTTCCTCACCCCTACCACACAGCTCTGCTGCTGGACTGGTCCTCCAGGGTAGACGTTAGGAATGTGAGCAAGATTACCTGTCTTTGTAATTTACGGGATATTTCACTCTTTCTTACTGTGGACTTAGAGGATATTAAGACTTCTACCTCACCTTTCATATCTACAGTGTGGTGCTACAACAACGTGGTCTCGGGCGATCTCACATCATCTGAGAATTACCACAAACCCGGATAACCAACGCATTCTCTTCAAACTATCCGGGTCTTACTCCTGACCTAACATCTGACCTTACTTACTCCTGATCTAACATCTGACCTTACTTACTCCTGATCTAACATCTGACCTTACTCCTGACCTAACATCTGACCTTACTCCTGATCTAACATCTGACCTTACTTACTCCTGACCTAACATCTGACCTTACTTACTCCTGACCTAACATCTGACCTTACTCCTGACCTAACATCTGACCAGAACCACAACGGCCAATTTCTTTTTTATTTAAATTTTTTTAATTAAAAGTCAGAAAAATCATTCTTAATTCATTACCCAAGAGTCTTTATTATATTTTATTCTTTATTTTTCTTTATTTTTATCCTGTATGACACCAAAGGTCTGGAAATACATATATTCCCTTATCACACTGAATAACAGGCTTTTCCTACGACCTGAGGTACGATACAGACTCGTTGCCTTGTACATTCAACTGTGTCAACACATACCACGTGTGTAAGTATCGTGGGTACAGGTCGTACCTTGCTGTGCTTGTTCAGATTCGTTTCTTCAGTAGTAATATTTGTCCCCCTCACATCTCTGCCGTCCACCACCATCCTTCTAAATATAATGAAAGTCGACCATGTACACAGTTTTTTTTCCTTCCTAGGAGCAACAGTGTCACTTAAGAACGTTGCACTGCTGAAAACAGTGAATCGAGGACACGGATCAGGACAAGCATTTACCGAGACATGAGAAAGCTCTGAGCGAAACACTGTCCTAATAAACAGCTGGAGCTGCAACGTGTGGCTTCTCTTCAACAACAAGAGTTTCAAGAGAGCGGCAGAACTGCCATCACAGGGCTTGCAACACGTCAACGTAAACACAACACAGCTGATCCCAGTGTAAACACACACACGTGCGCCACCAGCCTCACCTGCCTCTCCTCCAAGAGATGGTCTGTCTTCACGGCAAAATAATCGTTCGAAAGACATTTTAATGGACAAATGGCGCAGGCAGACGCGAGGAAGACACCAGTCAACCCAACTTCTGGTTCAGTAAACTGGTTTACTCAGCGGCTCCTTCCCGTCTCAGGAAACTCGTATTAACACGATTAAAAATAAATCGAGGAACGGGAAGGGTTTGAACCTTGGCGAGTGAATCGTCACACTCACAGGCCAGTCAGTGTCTGCCTTCCGTCCACCGTCTGCCTTCCGTCCACCGTCTGCCTTCCGTCCACCGTCTGCCTTCCGTCCACCGTCTGCCTTCCGTCCACCGTCTGCCTTCCATCCACCGTCTGCCTTCTATCCACCGTCTACCAAGCAGACAACCCAGCAGGCAACCCAGCAGACAACCCAGCAGAAAATCCAGAAGGCAACCCGGCAGACAACCCGGCAGACAACCCGGCAGACAACCCGGCAGACAACCCGGCAGACAACCCGGCAGACAACCCGGCAGACAACCCGGCAGACAACCCGGCAGACAACCAGGCAGACAACCAGGCAGACAACCCGGAAGACAAGCAGTCACTCATTTTTGGTTACTTTTATATTCTTCATTTATGAGTTTTATTTCTTTTCATCTCCCCCTTCCCTCTCACCCTCTCCTCCTTTCCCCCTCTTGCCCTTCCCCCCTCCTGCCCCTCCCCTCCCCTCCCCTCTACAAGACAGCACCACCGCCTGTCACTGACAAAGACAAGGAGTGAGACGGGATAGGGAAGGGGAGACCAGGGAGGAAGTTGACAGTAAGGGAGTAAGGAAGTAGAAGGTAGGAGGAAAGAGGGAGATCTCGTGGAAAACAAGGAGAATAAGGGATAGAATAAGAGGGACGAAGGTAGAGGAAAGGAGGGAGTGGGAGAGGGATGGAAGGGAGAAGTAAGAGTATATTTTTATGACTGAGGTGTTTCCAGTAATTTAAATGATTTATTGGCTGCGAATGATCTGTGTTCCAACTCTAATATTTCTCCTGCCCTGAACGGGGCCGTCAACACCTGAACGGGGCCGTCAACACCTGAACGGGGCCGTCAACACCTGAACGGGGCCGTCAACACCTGAACGGGGCCGTCAACACCTGAACGGGGCCGTCAACACCTGAACGGGGCCGTCAACACCTGAACGGGGCCGTCAACACCTGAACGGGGCCGTCAACACCTGAACGGGGCCGTCAACACCTGAACAATACTCTGAACGAGAGGCCGCGATTTGAATAGTTCACCCTGGCATATTCAGTTGTTGCAAGTTCATATCACCTGACATACTTCCTGGCTGTCGTAACATTTGTCTTATAGTGGTCTTTAAAGGACAGGTCAGCTGACAGTTTTTTAAACCCAGGTTCTCATTGTTCCATCTCGCTTGCTTTGGCTGATCTACATTTGTTTGTTTTTAAGCAGTCTCTCTCTTGAGTTCTTCATTCTTTCCATCTCTAAACAGTTGAAATTTGTCACCACTGAACGTCATGTTGTTCTCCACTGCTCGCTGCATCACCCCACTTATATCCTCTTCCAAGTTTTTGTTGTGTCTTTGTCCTTGTACGTTTTTGTCGTGTCTTGTCCTTGTAAGTTATCGTCGTGTCTCGTCCATGTAAGTTATCGTAGTGTCTTGTCCTTGTAAGTTATCGTCGTGTCTTGTCCTTGTAAGTTATCGTCGTGTCTTGTCCTTGTAAGTTATCGTCGTGTCTTGTCCTTGTAAGTTATCGTCGTGTCTTGTCCTTGCAAGTTATCGTCGTGTCTTGTCCTTGCAAGTTATCGTCGTGTCTTGTCCTTGTAAGTTATCGTCGTGTCTTGTCCTTGTAAGTTATCATCGTGTTGTATAATGTCTTGTATAATAATGTCATCTACTGTTGCAATCTTCAGGGGCCTTCTGTTGTCTACTGGTGCCTTTTGTTGTCTATTGATGACTCCTGTTGTGTTCTGGTGCCTTGTATTGTCCACTGTTGCTGTTGTGTGTTGCTGTCTTCTGCAACACGAGGCGAGCAACACGGGTCACTATTGGGGCCTTATTTAGAACGAATTTTGCGGAGTGCTGAAGGGTTGTTAGGTATCCAGACTGTGTGTACTCGCCTATTTGTGTTTGCAGGGGTCGATTCATAGCTCCTGACCCCACATCTTCGCTGGTCGCTACTAGGTCCACTCTGCTCCATGAGGTTTATTATATCTCTTCTTAAAGCTATGTATGGATCATGCCTCCACTACATCGCTTCCCAGACTATTCCACTTCCTGACAACTCTGTGACTGAAGAAATACTTCCTAACATCTCTGTGACTTATCTGAGTCTTCAACTTCCAATTGTGACTCCTTGTTTCTGTGTCCCATCTCTGGAACATTCTGTCTCTGTCCACCTTGTCAATTTCTCACAATATTTTATGTTATTATGATGTGTCCCCCCCTTTCCCTCCTGTCTTCCAGTGTCGTCAGGTCGATTTTCCTTAACCTCTCCTCGTAGGACATACCCCTTAACTTCGGGACTAGTCTTGTTGCAAGCCTTTGCACTTTCTCTAATTTTCTTACATGCTTGGCTAGTGTGGGTTCCAAACTGGTGCTGCATACTCCAGTATAGGCCTGATGTACACGGTGTACAGGGTCCTGAACGACTCCTTACCTGGAGGGTATTCCGGGGATCAACGCCCCCGCGGCCCGGTCCATGACCAGGCCTCCCGGTGGATCAGGGTCTGATCAACGAGGCTGTTACTGCTGGCCGCACGTAGTCCAACGTACGAACCACAGCCCGGCTGATCCGTTACTGACTTTAGGTATCTGTCCAGCTCCCTCTTGAAGACAACCAGGGGTCTATTGGTAATTCCCCTTATGCATGGTAGGAGGCTGTTGAGCAGTCTTGGTCCCCGGACACTTAATGTGTTTCTCTTAGTGTACTAATAGCGCCTCTACTTTTCACTGGGGGTATGTTGCATCGCCTACCAAGTTTTTTGCTTGCGTAGGAGTGATTTCTGTGTGCAGATTAGGACCAGTCCCTCTAGAATTTTCAAGGTGTAGATTATGATGAATCTTTTCCGCCTGCGCTCCAGTGAATACAGGTCTAGTGCTTCCAGGCGTTCCCAGTAGTTAAGGTGTTTGATGGAACTTATACGTGCAGTAAATGTTCTCTGTACATTCTCTAGATCTGCAGTTTCACCTGCCTTGAATGGGGATGTTAATGTTCAGCAGTATTCTAGCCTAGAGAGAACAAGTGATTTAAAAAGTAACAACATTGGCTTGGCATCTTTTGTTTTGAATGTTCTCATTATCCATCCTATCAGTTTTCTCGATGTGATAATGGCACTGTAGGGATTCTTGAAGGTGAGATTCTCAGACATTACCACTCAAAGGTCCCTCACATTATTTTTTCGCTCTATTGTATGATCAGAGTTTGTAGTATACTCAGTTCTAGTTATTATTTCCTCCAGTTTTCCATAACGGAGTAGTTGGAATTTGTCCTTATTGAACGTCATATTGTTTTTCGTTGTCCATTGGATAACTTGGTTTATATCTTCTTGGAGATTAACCGTGTCCTCAATAGATGACAGTTTCATGCAGATCCTAGTATCATCTGCAAAGGATGACACGGTGCTGTGGTTTACATCTCTGATATGAGGATGAGGAACAGGATAGGGAAGAGTACTGTGCCTTGTGGGACAGAGCTCTTCACTATGGCAGCTTCCGATTTAACTTTGTTTACCACTACTCTTTGTGTTCGATTGGTTAGAAAGTTGAAGATCCATCTGCCTACTTTGCCAGTTATCCCTTTAGCACTTACTTTGTGTGCTATTACACCATGATCACACTTGTCAAAGGCTTTTGCAAAATCTGTGTATACTACATCTGCATTCTGCTTGTTTTCCAGAGCATCTAAGACCATATCATAGTGGTCTAGCAGTTGCGAGAGGCAGGAGCGACCTGCTCTGAAA
Source organism: Cherax destructor (assembly GCA_009830355.1). Classification (NCBI taxonomy): domain Eukaryota; kingdom Metazoa; phylum Arthropoda; class Malacostraca; order Decapoda; family Parastacidae; genus Cherax; species Cherax destructor. Next base: position 94,152 of record WNWK01005819.1, on the reverse strand, counting down.
CCATGTTGCTCTGGGTTGTGCAATTTTTGGGAGTCCAGGTGGTTTGCTATCCTGCTTCTTAGAACTCTTTCAAAGATTTTTATGATATGGGACGTTAAAGCTATTGGTCTATAGTTCTTAGCTACTGCTTTGCTGCCACCTTTATGGAGTGGGGCTATATCCATTTTTAGTGACTGTGGAATCTAACCTGTGTCTAAGCTCCTCCATAGTATACTTAGGGCCTGTGAGAGGAGTTTCTTGCAGTTCATAATGAACACAGAGTTCCACGAGTCTGGACCTGGGGCTGAGTGCATGGACATGTCGTCAACGGCTTTCTCAAAGTCTAGAGGAGTTTGGGTTATGTCAGAAATCTTGCATAAATTAACAGGGTTTTTGAGGCTCATTTATGAAAAAAATTATTTTAATTGTGATAAATGGTTTTGAAAACCAACAAGTTGAAGAATTGAGACACTTAAGCAACATATGGGAATCTTGATTGAAGAAACGTTTCGCCACAGCGGCTTCATCAGTGCCTTCCTGCTTTGTATTGGACTGATGAAGCCACTGTGTGGCGAAACGTTTCTTCAATAAAAAATCCCATATGTTGCATACGTGTCTCAATTCTTCATTATTTGGATTGTCAATCTTTACACTGATCAGTGGCTCGTTGAACAGTCATATTGAGATGTTGCAATACTATTATTGTGTGTGTGTGTGTGTGTGTGTGTGTGTGTGTGTGGTGTGTGTGTGTGTGGTGTGTGTGTGTGTGTGATAGTCTACCTTCACCAACTTTCCCCACATTGTACAATTCATCATTTTTTCATCTTTCTTTAATCTCCTTATTTCCCCCCTCTGTTCCTTCTTTTCTTGCTCTTTCCCCCTTCGTCTTCTTGGAGGTGAGGTAGGAATATATTTGTCTATGAATTAATTTTTCAAAGATTTTAGAGAGAAGGGGTAAGTTAGATATCGGCCTGTAGTTATTCAGGTCTGTTTGATCTCCTCCTTTATGTATGGGGGTAACCCTCGCTATTTTGAGTATTACAGTTAGCTTATGAGAAGTTGTTCTGTCGTACACTGGTTGAGTCGAGTCATAGTTACCGGGAGCACACTCGTACACACATTTATTATTTGTATATATTATTGTTATTACTGACATTGTACCTGATGGTACTTCTGAGTCATTTATATATATGTGCCTACACTCCAGAATCTCATACACTTCCCCTCCTCTTCTAATCTCGCACAAACACACAATTCCACACACACAACACACAATTCCACACACAACACACAATTCCACACACAACACACAATTCTACACACACAACACACAATTCCACACACACAACACACAATTCCACACACACAATACACAATTCCACACACACAACACACAATTCCACACACACAACATAATTCCACACACATAACACACAATTCCACACACACAACACACAATTCCACACACACAACACACAATTCCACACACACAACACACAATTCCACACACACAATTCCACACACACAATTCCACACACACAATTCCACACACACAATTCCACACACACAATTCCACACACACAACACACAATACCTCGTCAATAATTTTATGACAAAAGCTATGAGGCCTGGTCATGGACAGGGCCGCGGGGGCGTTGACCCCCGAAACTCCCTCCAGGTATACTCCAGGTATGTTCTGTCTTTTAATTTCACTCAAACTCTCTCCTTTGATATATTACACATCTACGATAGACCACACTGTATGCAATAGATCGGAATCACCTTGGATAGATCGGATATATCACACATATCGCGCGATAAATCGCACAGTACCCGATAGACTGTAATCTCCTTCGATAGATCGTATTACCTTTTGATATGGCACAGTCTATTTCGATAGATCACACTAAACTCCTACGGATCAGGCAATGTCCTCACCTGGGGTGGTGAGTGAACTAGCCTGGGGTGGTGAGTGAACTAGCCTGGGGTGATGAGTGAACTAGCCTGGGGTGGTGAGTGAACTAGCCTGGGGTGGTGAGTGAACTAGCCTGGGGTGGTGAGTGAACTAGCCTGGGGTGGTGAGTGAACTAGCCTGGGGTGGTGAGTGAACTAGCCTGGGGTGTGAGTGAACTAGCCTGGGGTGGTGAGTGAACTAGCCTGGGGTGGTGAGTGAACTAGCCTGGGGTGGTGAGTGAACTAGCCTGGGGTGGTGAGTGAACTAGCCTGGGGTGTGAGTGAACTAGCCTGGGGTGGTGAGTGAACTAGCCTGGGTGGTGAGTGAACTAGCCTGGGGTGGTGAGTGAACTAACCTGGGATGGTGAGTGAACTAGCCTGGGATGGTGAGTGAACTAGCCTGGGATGGTGAGTGAACTAGCCTGGGGTGGTGAGTGAACTAGCCTGGGGTGGTGAGTGAACTAGCCTGGGGTGGTGAGTGAACTAGCCTGGGGTGGTGAGTGAACTAGCCTGGGATGATGAGTGAACTAGCCTAGGATAGTGAGTGAACTAGCCTGGGATAAATGAACTAGCCTGGATGAGTGAGCTAGCCTGGGACGATGAATGAACTAGTCTGGGACTGTGAGTGAACTAGCCTTGGATGAGTGAACTAGCCTAGGATAGTGAGGGAACTAGCCTGGGATGAGTGAACTAGTCTGGGATGGTGAGTGAACTAGTCCTGGGATGGTGAGTGAACTAATCTGAGATGGTGAGTGAACTAGCCTGGGGTGGTGAGGAACTAGCCTGGGGTGGTGAGGAACTAGCCTGGGGTGGTGAGTGAACTAGCCTGGGGTGGTGAGTGAACTAGCCTGGGATGATGAGTGAACTAGCCTAGGATAGTGAGTGAACTAGCCTGGGATAAATGAACTAGCCTGGATGAGTGAGCTAGCCTGGGACGATGAATGAACTAGTCTGGGATGGTGAGTGAACTAGCCTTGGGTGGTGAGTGAACTAGCCTAGGATAGTGAACTAGGCTGGGATGATAAGTGAACTAGCCTGGGATGAGTGAACTAGCCTGGAATGATGAGTGAACTAGCCTGGGATGATGAGTGAACTTTTCTGGGATGGTGAGTGAACTTTTCTGGGATGGTGAGTGAACTAGACTGGGATGATAAGTGAACTAGCCTTGGATGGTGAGTGAACTAGCCTTGGGTGGTGAGTGAACTAGCCTTGGGTGGTGAGTGAACTAGCCTTGGGTGGTGAGTGAACTAGCCTAGGATAGTGAGTGAACTAGCCTGGGATGAGTTAACTAGCCTTGGACGATGAATGAACTAGTCTGGGATTGTGAGTGAACTAGCCTTGGATGAGTGAACTAGCCTTGGATGAGTGGACTAGCCTAGGATAGTGAGTGAACTAGCCTAGGATAGTGAGTGAACTAGCCTAGGACGATGAATGAACAAGTCTGGGATTGTGAGTGAACTAGCCTTGAATGAGTGAACTAGCCTGGGATGAGTGAACTAGTCTGGGATGGTGAGTGAACTAGCCTGGGATGGTGAGTGAACTAGCCTGGGATGATAAATGAACTTGGCTGGGAGGGTGAGTGAACTTGGCTGGGAGGGCGATGAGTGAACTTGCTGGGAGGTGAGTGAACTAGCCTGGGATGGTGAGTGAACTAGCCTGGGATGATAAATGAACTTGGCTGGGAGGGTGAGTGAACTTGGCTGGGAGGGTGAGTGAACTTGGCTGGGAGGGTGAGTGAACTTGGCTGGGAGGGTGAGTGAACTTGGCTGGGAGGGTGAGTGAACTTGGCTGGGAGGGTGAGTGAACTTGGCTGGGAGGGTGAGTGAACTTGGCTGGGAGGGTGAGTGAACTGGCTGGGAGGGTGAGTGAACTTGGCTGGGAGGGTGAGTGAACTTGGCTGGGAGGGTGAGTGAACTTGGCTGGGAGGGTGAGTGAACTTGGCTGGGAGGGTGAGTGAACTTGGCTGGGAGGGTGAGTGAACTTGGCTGGGAGGGTGAGTGAACTTGGCTGGGAGGGTGAGTGAACTTGGCTGGGAGGGTGAGTGAACTTGGCTGGGAGGGTGAGTGAACTTGGCTGGGAGGGTGAGTGAACTTGGCTGGGAGGGTGAGTGAACTTGGCTGGGAGGGTGAGTGAACTTGGCTGGGAGGGTGAGTGAACTTGGCTGGGAGGGTGAGTGAACTTGGCTGGGAGGGTGAGTGAACTTGGCTGGGAGGGTGAGTGAACTTGGCTGGGAGGGTGAGTGAACTTGGCTGGGAGGGTGAGTGAACTTGGCTGGGAGGGTGAGGAACTTGGCTGGGAGGGTGAGTGAACTTGGCTGGGAGGGTGAGTGAACTTGGCTGGGAGGGTGAGTGAACTTGGCTGGGAGGGTGAGTGAACTTGGCTGGGAGGGTGGAGGAAACTTGGCTGGGAGGGTGAGTGAACTTGGCTGGGAGGGTGAGTGAACTTGGCTGGGAGGGTGAGTGAACTTGGCTGGGAGGGTGAGGGAACTTGGCTGGGAGGGTGAGTGAACTTGGCTGGGAGGGTGAGGTGAACTTGGCTGGGAGGGTGAGGGAACTTGGCTGGGAGGGTGAGGGAACTTGGCTGGGAGGGTGAGTGAACTTGGCTGGGAGGGTGAGGAACTTGGCTGGGAGGGTGAGTGAACTTGGCTGGGAGGGTGAGGGAACTTGGCTGGGAGGGTGAGGGAACTTGGCTGGGAGGGTGAGTGAACTGGCCCTCTGCTTTACACTACATCAGTGGTATACAATATTGACAAGACGAACAAGTAGAAACATGTACAACATCTGGGTATATTTGCTTGTAGATGTTTCGCTTTATCAGGACAATACAAGGACATAATGTGAAATATGTAGAACAATATACAAAAGCTGAGGTAATCAGTCCCTCTGTCCTAGGACTGAGGGACTGATTACCTCCACTTCCACTGTCTGTCGTATATATTTTGACAGTCTTCAGCAGATCATGTTCATGCATTGTACTGATAGTCACTGGAGGGCGCATGTGTCTAATTCTCCATCAAGAATTGCACTGACTGTCTGCTCACATGTAGGCCTACGCGACATCTCCTTCCATATCTTAAATATGTTAAATCAGTCTTGTTTTCCCCCCTTTTTTTGTGCGAGTGTGGTGTTATATGTCCCTGTTATATGTCCCCTGTTATGTCTCCTGTTATAATATGTCCCCTGTTGTAATATGTCCCCTGTTGTAATATATCCCCTGTTGTAATATGTCCCTGTTGTAATATGTCCCTGTTGTAATATGTCCATTATATGCCCCCTGTTGTAATGTGTCCCTATTATATGTCCCTGTTTTAATTTGTCCCGTGTTATGCCCTGTTTATTTTATTTTTTCTTGCTTTATGCAGGTTGTTTGGTATTGTGAAGGAAGAGACAGGTAGGCAGGGGGAGAGTGACAGTGAGAGACAGTGTGAGAGGAGAGAGACAGAGGAAGGAACAGAGAAATTAGAAATTAAATGTCCGTTTGTTTTGTGGTGAGATTTTTGTTATTGTCTCCCAGATGATGAGGGGGGGGGGAGGGAAAGGGAGACTATTATGCGAGAGAGGGGGAGAGAGTAGGCAATGCGAGGGGTGGGAAGGGGGAGAGAGAAAACATAACAAAGATTGGGGTGAGGAGAAGAGTTGGTTACGTGCGGAAAGGGGAATTTAAAAAAAATGTTAAAGTAGAGAGGTAGAAAGATAGGAAGGAAAGTTAAGAAGGGAGAGGAGGGGAAACAAGCGATGAGGGAAAGGGGAAAGAGGGGAGAGAATGTGCCCACCAGATAAGGAGGAGATAAAGTGAGAAAAGTGAAGGAATGGGTAAGAGAAGAAAAGTAGGGGAGATAAACGAGGGAATAGAGAGAGAAGATGGCGGAAGACTGAAGAATGATGGGAAGTTTGGTTATATAAAGAGACGAAATGACAAGATGAGATGGTAACACACACACACACACACACACACACACACACACACACACACACACACACACACACACACACACACTCTCACACACACACACACACACACACACACACACACACACACACACACACACACACACACACACACTCTCACAGTCACACACACACACACTCACAGTCACACACACACACACACACACCCCACAGTCACACACCCACTCACAGTCACCACACACACACACACCTCACAGTCACACACTCACAGTCACACACACACACACACACACTCAGTCACACACACACACACACTCTCACAGTCACACACTCACACACACACCACAGTCACACACACACACACTCTCACAGCACACACACACACACACACTCACAGTCACAACAGAGCAGGGCGGAGCAACAAGAACAAGCACACACAGAACCATCCCAAACACCCAACAACCAAGCACACTACCCCAGCACAAACTACAACCAACAATCTCAGCCCCCACCAACACTCCACTATAGAATCCCACAGTACACCACCAGGTCCCCACCCTCACAGACCCCAAAACACAGTAGTGAGAGGAAACTGAAGGTATGGTACACCAATGCTGATGGAATAACAAATAAGTGGGAGGAGTGGCACGAAAGAAGTCAAGAGGCATCACCGGACATAATAGCTCTCACAGAAACCAAGCTCACAGGTATGATAACAGATGCCATCTTTCCAATGGGATACCAGATCCTGAGGAAAGACAGAGGGAACAGAGGGGTGGAGGAGTGGCACTGCTGATCAAAACCGATAGGAT
>WNWK01005819.1:47500-82500 GCA_009830355.1 Cherax destructor | reverse complement strand
TAGGACACAATGTAATATTTACATACTGTCAGAGAATGTAATTCTCACTTAATATTATATCGTGAAAATCTTTATTAATAGCTAAAATGAAGGTGTTTGGATTTATATAATCTTTCTCTGCAGTTACCATGGTACTATAATTATTTATATTATTATTGTTATTATTATTATTAATGTAAATAGGTAGGATCTGTTTCTTTTATGATATGAAGAGAAGAAACAAGTGATGGTGGGCAACCATCAGGTCAACTAAGGTTAACTGGTTTAAGGTCTAGCTTACTGTTGACGGAGTCACGTGATCTGACCTGATGCCAGGTTAACAGACTCGGATACAAGGAGTCTACTCCCTGGTCCAGCCCTGAGTACACAACATGTATCTATCCTCTGGTGGCTTGGTAAAGTTTCAGGTTTCTTTGAGAAACAGAGTTTCAGGTGACTCCTAGTTTACTCAGTGTATTGTTAGAAGACTGAGTTATTTATAGACTCGATCATTTGTGTGTCTTGTGAGGTATATGTCTTTCAGACATTTGTCGTATGTCTGTTTACTATAGGAGATAGATCTTGTTGTACATAACCACGTTTAGACGTAGTTTGCAGTGCCAGTATCGAGGCACTATTTGACTTTCTATGGAAAGGTATTTAGCGATGGTCATTATTCCACATCATTGTTTCTGACTTAGAAGACATAATCTTATGCAATCTCTTAGATGGAATTTGAGATTTAAAATCATTATTTGAATTTCTTATGATCCGTCATTATAATGTGATATTACCATTTAAATTATGTATATGTAAATTCTATGTAAATTCATTACTTTGACTTTAAAAGTTACATTAAAGTAAGACAATTATACCTACAGTATTAATATACTTAAGTACTTATGTATATAATTTAAGGAGAGAAGAAGACACTATTGTGGTTAAATACTTTATCATTAAAGATCATAAATTTTTATATTTGACTGATTTTGTTTCGTAGTTGAAATTCAAACATTACTTCTATATACTAAAATATAACTGGGATAAACATTGCTCCAATACCTTGTTGTCAGTAAAGGGGAGATCTTAATTACAGGCTAAATACTTAAGGAGATTCATCCTGGAACTCCACGAAATAATCAAATATCTTGACAAAGTCCTTACTGGTAACAGTGTGTACCAAGCAGTGTTGCCGAGGTACACATGCGGGAACTTGGAACAAAAACAATTCTCATCCTCAAACATTGAGAAATAAATTATATAAATTATATAAACAAATTACACTGGTCTGCATTTGGAATGTTTTTAATTTTTATTTTTATTCATGGTTGCGATCTTAAATATTCTTGGGCTGCTGATTGTAAATATCTAAACCATTTTGCTCTATCACGAAAGGATTTTGAATAAAATACAAATTAATGATAAAAAATGTGAATTTTTAATAAATTGTTAATTTATTAAACTTAGGCAAGTAATCATGGAAAAACACATTGTGTTAGTTTTAAGAACATATGAATTACAAATCAACATGAATCAAATCAAATGATTTTATTAAAAAAATATGCTCCTAATGGTTAACCAACATATTGAATCAAAGGAAGGAGGACCACTTTGATTTTCGCTTGTGCTGTGCATCGAGACCATTACGTTTCAATGACCAGTAATCCGCCATCATGCTGACATTCCATTTGCCCTGGTATCGAGTTTCCATGGTGCAAATATCCTGATGGAACCACCGCTCTCCTTGTTCCTCACTGTAGTCCCCACAATTGTTGGGAAAATAGTCAAGATGTGAGTGCAAAAAGGGCATCTTCACACTCATTCTAGACCCAAGTTGTTGGAAACTTGAAATAAAGTCTTGGATCATTTTTTTTATATTCTAGGGAGCGCCTGTTTCCCAGGAAGTTGTGGACAATCTGCATGAATGAAAACCAGGCATTCACCTTGACACCTGCTAATGCTTCATCAAAATGCTTGTCCTTCATCAATTCCCGAATCTGAGGGTCAACAAAGATTCCTGCCTTTAGCTTGCCTTCACTTATACGAGGAAACTTTGACTCCAGGTACTTGAAAGCAGTTCTATTCTTGTTCAAGACCTTCACAAAATTTTTCATAAGCTCTAATTTGATGTGGAGTGGCAGCAGAATTTTCTTGGGGTCAACTAGTGGCACAGTTTTCACGTTGTGATTTCCGGGTAAGAAGCTGGTTCTTGGTGGCCAGTCTTTTTGTTCATAGTGCTGGCTGTCTGCCCTACTATCCCAAAGACACAGAAAACAGACATACTTGGTGTATCCGCCTTGAAGACCTAGTAGGAGAGCAATAACTTTTAAATCACAAATGAGAAAATTGTGATTCTGGTACTTGATTGCAGATATTAGTGTGTTCATATTTGCGTAAGTTGACATTTGGACACTATGGCCAATTGGTACAGATGCAGCTGTAGAAAAATACAGCCTTTAAACTTCTTTTAGAAGAATCACTGAAGAGTCTCCATTCATCTGCTTTGTATGACATCCCCATGTGTTCTATAAGGCCAGAAATATTTGAACAGAAAACTAAAGATTCCTCTTTGTCAAAGAACTGAGTGAATTCCGCTTCACGATGACGGTACCAAGCGAATGTTGTTCCAGGAGCTAGAAGTCAGTGTTCCTTCAGTCTAGAGCCAAGTAACTGTGCACTTTCTTTTGGAAGGTTAAGGTATCTCACCAAGTCATTGAGCTCAACTTGGTTGAAGGGTTTGGGATCGTCATTTGTTGGTGGTTCATAGTCTACTTCCATCTCCTTAGAATCACTGGTATCAGACTCTGATGAAATTTGCCATGTCTCAGGTGGCACAGGAATATCTTCAGAGTGTGGAACAAGCTTTATTGCTCAAGGAATATTTGGATATGAGGTATACAATAAACTAGCCACTACCATCCACAGGATGGATATGAGGTGCACAATAAACTAGCCACTACCATCCACAGGATGGATATGAGGTGCACAATAAACTAGCCACTACCATCCACAGGATGGATATGAGGTACACAATAATCTAGCCACTACCATCCTGTGGATGGTAGTGGCGAACTTTAGTCTTCTTGTTAAATCCAGCTACTTTAGTCATACAAAAGTAGCAGTCATCTTGGTGGTTCATCTGCTCCAGCCATACCATTGGTACTCCAAAGGGCATACATTTAAGTTTTCCAACTGACCACATTTGGAGCTTACTGATGCAACTCTTGCAAGCTTTGTGTGGTGTAATGGTTTGTCCTGGTCTCCAAGTTTGCAGCCAAAATAAACAAAGTAGCAGCGCTTCAATAAAGGAGTAATATTGCTCCGGGAATCTGAAGGTGTGAATTGTCCGCAGACATAACAAAATATGTCTGGTGAATTTATGCAGCCTCTAGACATATTAATAATCTGAAAATAAAGAAAAATATATTAGATTTAACATATAATTCAATATAAGGTAAGCATTTTAATTGGTAATATACCACTTTCTCATTTACTTATGTTATACGAAAAGAGAAAAGCAACGTTTCTGTATAACTTGACAACCTGATGTGATAGAGGAATAAAAAACACAATGAATCACTATTTTCCATATACCAAAAAAGATACCATGGAGTCAGTAAAAAAATCATGTTATGTAAGAAACTCAAGTAACTTAAGTTTTAATAATAATGTTTGTCTTTATTTGTTTTAAGTTATGTAAGTTGTGTTGAAGGAAGTGCATGTGTATGTGTACATGTAGCATTGGTACACACATGTGCACCAGCAACAGCTGTTCCACAGGTCGGGGACAGGGTACGACATGAACATGTACTCAGCCTGTCCCCACCTAAGGAATTTCCTCCCCACCTCAGAAACTTCATCCCCACCTCGTCACCCACCTTTATCTCTATTCGTAAGTAACACCTCTCCTCTCCCCATCTCTCTCAAGGTCAACATCTTCCCCGCTCCCACCACTCACTTCCTTTCCTTATTTCCCCTTTTCCATCCCTCCCATGTACACCCCCTCCCCTCCTGTCTGTCTACAGTGACGGGGAAAGGGGAGAAAGGGTGACCCATCCCAGCTACCTACTCACTCTCACACCTATCCATCACTGTCACTGGTTTTGATTGACACCTAAATTGACACTCAGTGTCACTCTGACATCTTGGAGTGTCACTTTTGTCGTCCCCTCACTCATTTTCCCCTTTGTCGTCCCCTCGCTCATTCCCCCATTCCCCTCTTCTCGTGGTGTCACATTTGCGTCTAAAGGATGGTAGTGGCTAGTTTATTGTGTACCTCATGTCCATCCTGTGGATGGTAGTGGCTAGTTTGTGTACCTCATATCCATCCTGTGGATGATAGTGGCTAGTTTATTGTGTACCTCATATCCATCCTGTGGATGGTAGTGGCTAGTTTATTGTGCACCTCATATCCATCCTGTGGATGGTAGTGGCTAGTTTATTGTGCACCTCATATCCATCCTGTTGATCTTAGTACAAGAGAATATGAATGAACGAACTACGAACAATCCCCAAACAGTGTTAACAGGAGTACATCTGTACATTTATCTGTTACTAGCAAATGCACAACTACTTTAGCGGTCTACCGTTAACTGTTGTGATCTTGTTTGTTTCTGTTTTTGTTTGTAACTGCTTCAGTTTGTTGCTTCTCTTCATGGGTGCAGTTGTTCTTGTTGCAGATGTGTTGCTGTAAGTGTTGCTAATGTGTTGCTGTAAGTGTTGCTAATGTGTTGCTGTAAGTGTTGCTAATGTGTTGCTGTAAGTGTTGCTAATGTGTGTGTAGAGTCGTGTTAGCTTGCCAGAGTACAAAACTTTTAGCAGGCTTCTGTTTCACACTTGTATTGACAGGAGGGCAGTTCCTTGATGGACAGCTGCTGTCTACTACCCATCTCCCTATGTTTCACACAAGACAGGAGGGCAGCACCTCTCTGGAGGGCTGCTGTCTACCAACCAATCTGTGTGTCACACAAGACAGGAGGGCAGCACCTCTCTGGAGGGCTGCTGTCTACCAACCAATCTGTGTGTCACACAAGACAGGAGGGCAGCACCTCTCTGGAGGGCTGCTGTCTACCAACCAATCTGTGTGTCACACAAGACAGGAGGGCAGCACCTCTCTGCAGGGCTGCTGTCTACCAACCAACCTGTGTGTCACACAAGACAGGAGGGCAGCACCTCTCTGGAGGGCTGCTGTCTACCAACCAATCTGTGTGTCACACAAGACAGGAGGGCAGCACCTCTCTGGAGGGCTGCTGTCTACCAACCAATCTGTGTGTCACACAAGACAGGAGGGCAGCACCTCTCTGCAGGGCTGCTGTCTACCAACCAACCTGTGTGTCACACAAGACAGGAGGGCAGCACCTCTCTAGAGTGTGCTGTCTGCCAACCAACTATCCTTCTTGGATAAATATTCTGAATATCCCCTGTACATGACACGAATATTACTAGAAATACCTGTTTTATAAAATTTGCTTAGTAATTTTGGAAATTGTTAGTGGAGATAGTGGGGTGTGCACCAGTAGCGGGCAACCCAATTCTGGTTAATCTGGCTCTCGGGGCAACAGCAATAAGCGGGGCGTAATTAACCATTCAGGTAACTAGGGGTCACTGCGCCTTAATTGGTTCAAGGTCATTATCTCACGTTTGTTTCACCTGTTTTCTTTTGCAGGTGAGTCTGCTGGGGGAGTACAGGTGCCGTTGATGGCTCTCAGGTGAATTCACCCGTGCCTAGGTGAGTACATGAGTGTTTTGGTTGAGCGCAGTACCTAGGTGAGTAAAGGAGTGTTTTAGGTGAGCACACCAGTACGTAGGTGAGTATAGAAGTGTTTTAGGTGAGTTCACCTGTTCCACTCAGGTATCAGGGTGCTTCCCTCCCCCTTCCAGGATGCCACCCACAACGGCGTCCTTACTCCCAGGTACCTACTTACTGCTAGGTGAACAGGGGCAGCAGGTTTCCTCACTTTCAGGTACCTGCTTTCTTCTAGGTGACCAGAAACAAGTGTTAGGAGGGTAGCCCATACTTTCCGACCCGCCCGGGGTTGGACGCGGGTCCTTGGGTTTGTGAACCGAACGCTCTACCACTGACCCACTGAGAAAGGAACACTAAGCGAAACGTCGTATTGTTGACTGACTACGAGAGAAAAGTTGCAGGACGAGTTGTTTGTTGGACACGTAGCGAAACGTCGCCACAAGCACGGGGCGAAACGTGGTCACTAGCACGGGGCGAAACGTCGACACAAGCACGGGGTGAAACGTCGACACAAGCACGGGGCGAAAGGTGGTCACTAGCACGGGGCGAAACGTTGCCACAAGAGCAGTTTATCCTTACGTCAGTAGAATCGACCCCCCTCTCCCCTCCGGAGTAAGTTCATTTTCCAGTTTCCCCTCGTCGTTATTCCGCACGTTTCCCCTCTCTTTATTGCCTCACTTCCTTCCCCTCTTTATACCTAATTTGACTTCTCTGTTTATCCTCTTTCTTCTTTGATTATCTCCCTTTCCCCTCGCCATTCTTATCTGCTTCTCTCTCTCTCTCTCCCCTCATAATTCAACCCTCGGGTTGTTTCCCCTCATTATTTCCATTGTTCCCCTTCGCTAATTAGCTTCATCTTGCTGTACCTCGTTCGTTATCATTCAGTCTCTCCCTTTTTCCCCTCTTCGCTGAGTCAAGACGTTGTCCCCTCAGTCATTTGTGTCCCCTCTTCCCCCTCAGTGCCTGGAGACGTCTTCTGGACTGTGCTTACACAACCCTCTCTGACCCCTCACTCATACCCTTCCTCACTCTTCCCCTCTTCCTCCCTCACTCTTCCCCTCCCTCTTACCCCTTCCTCAGTCTCCTCTCCCCTCACTCATTCCTCTCTTCTCTCTCCTCTCCCCTCACTCATTCCTCTCCTCTCTTTCCTTATTCCTCTTCCATTTTTTCTTATTCGTCTCCCCTTTTCCGCTCACTCTCCCCTCACTTCTTTCCCCTCTGTATATGACCACATAATTAGGTCTTCCTACCGCAGGCGATGGTCACTGTGACTCTACACTTCCTCCTTTATTCCTCCCTCCTTCCATCCTACCTCCTTTCATCTTCCCTCCTTCCATCCTCCCTCCTTTCTTCCTCCCTCCTTTCTTCCTCCCTCCTTCCATCCTCCCTTTTTTTCTCCCTCCTTTCTTCCTCCTTCCATCCTCCCTCCTTCCTTTATCTTTCCTTAATTCCTCTTTCCTACTTCTTCTCTCCCTTCCTCATTCCTTCATCCTTCCTTCTTACTTCATCCTCCTTCCTTCCTCCTCCCTCTCCTTCCTCCTTATGCCTCCTCTTCCTACTTTCTCCTTCCTCATTCCTCCTGTCTCCTACTTTCTCCTTCCTCATTCCTCCTGTCTCCTACTTTCTCCTTCCTCATTCCTCCTGTCTCCTTCTTTCTCATCCTTTTTCCTCTTCTTCCTCCTCCGTTCTTCTCTTTCCTCCTGACTCCTCCTCCTCCTGACTCCTCCTCCTCCTGACTCCTCCTCCTCCTGACTCTTTCCTCCTCGTCCTTCCTCTTAGTTACCTCAGTCTTCTTCCTTGTTGAGGAGAGGAGGGAGGGGAAAGGTAGCGGGAGGAGAAAAAATGAGGAGGTGAGAGGAGAGGGAGTAGAGGGGGGGAGGTAAAGGGAAGGGTGAAGAGGGAGGGTAGGTGAGAGGAGAGAGGGTAGAAGGAGGGAGGAGGGGTAGAGAGAGAGGAGAGGGTAGAGAGCGGAGAGGAGAGGGTAGAGAGCGGAGAGGAGAGGGTAGATAGCGGGGAGGAGAGTGAGATAGCGGGGAGGGAGAGTGAGATAGGGGGAGGAGAGTAGATAGGGGGAGGAGAGTGTAGATGGAGAGGGAGGGAGAGTGTGAGATAGCGGGGAGGAGAGTGTAGATAGCGGGGAGGTAGAGTGTAGATAGCAGGGGAGGAGAGGTAGATAGCGAGGGAGGGAGGGAGGAGGATAGCGGGGAGGAGAGTGTAGATAGCGGGGAGGAGAGTGTAGATAGCGGGGAGGAGAGTGTAGATAGCGGGGAGGAGAGTGTAGATAGCGGGGAGGAGAGTGTAGATAGCGGGGAGGAGAGGGTTGATAGCGGGGAGGAGAGGGTTGATAGCGGGGAGGAGAGTGTAGATAGCGGGGAGGAGAGTGTAGATAGCGGGGAGGAGAGTGTAGATAGCGGGGAGGAGAGGGTTGATAGGGGTCACGAGAGGATAGATAGGGGGGAGGAGAGGGTAAATAGAAGGGAGAAGAGGGTAGATAGCGGGGAGGAGAGTGTAGATAGCGGGGAGGAGAGGGTAGATAGCGGGGAGGAGAGAAAGAGACGACGATAGATAAAGAGGTGAAACCAGCTGGTTAACGAGGTAGTTAGGAAGGTGGTAACTGTCTGTCATCACCATCTGCCTGATGCCTCTGCCTGACAGCTCTTCCTGACAAGTCTGCTGACAGATACCACCACCACCTCTACACAGGTGCCACCACCAGTACTTGTACACAGGTACCACCACCACCACCTCTACACAGGTGCCACCACCAGTACTTGTACACAGGTACCACCACCTCTACACAGGTACCACCACTTGTACCAATACCACCTGTACACAGGTACCACCACTTGTACCAATACCACCTGTACACAGGTACCACCACTTGTACCAATACCACCTGTACACAGGTACCATCACTTGTACAGGTATCAGCACCACCTGTACACAGGTACTACCACTTGTACATAGGTACCACCACTTGTACACACGTACCGCCACCACCTGCACACAGGTACCGTCGCCACCACCTGTACACAGGTACCACCAATTGTACAGGTACCAATACCACCTGTACACAGATACCACCACTTGTACCAATACCACCTGTACACAGGTACCATCACTTGTACAGGTAACAACACCACCTGTACACAGGTACTACCACTTATACATAGGTACCACCACTTGTACACAAGTACCAGCACCACCTGTACACAGGTACCGTCGCCACCACCTGTACACAGGTACCACCACTTGTACCAATACCACCTGTACACAGGTACCACCACTTGTACCAATACCACCTGTACACAGGCACCATCACTTGTACAGGTACCAGCACCACCTGTACACAGGTACTACCACTTGTACATAGGTACCACCACTTGTACACAAGTACCGCCACCACCTGTACACAGGTACCGTCGCCACCACCTGTACACAGGTACCACCAATTGTACAGGTACCAATACCACCTGTACACAGATACCACCACTTGTACCAATACCACCTGTACACAGGTACCATCACTTGTACAGGTAACAACACCACCTGTACACAGGTACTACCACTTATACATAGGTACCACCACTTGTACACAAGTACCAGCACCACCTGTACTCAGGTACCACTGCCACCACTTGTACACAGGTACCAGCACCATCTGTACACAGGTACCACACCACGACTTGTTTACAGGTACCACACCACCACTTGTATGCAGGTACCAGCACCATCTGTACACAGGTACCACCACCACCTGTACACTCACGGTATCCTCAATAAGAGGAGAAATAACATGACTGACCTAGGAAGAGGAGTACCACGGCAGGTACTCCCTAGAGGAGTACCACGGCAGGTACTCCCTAGACGAGTACCACGGCAGGTACTCCCTAGACGAGTACCACGGCAGGTACTTTCTAGAGTAGTACCACGGCAGGTACTCCCTAGAGGAGTACCAAGACAGGTACTCCCTAGAGGAGTACCAAGACAGGTACTCCCTAGAGGAGTACCAAGACAGGTACACCCTAGAGGAGTACCAGGCAGATACTCCTTAGTGAAGTACGACGGCAGGTACTCCCTAGAGGAGTACCACGGCAGCTACGCCCTAGGGAGTACTCAGACAGGTACTCCCTAGTGGAGTACCACGACAGGTACTCCTAGTGGAGTACACGTAGGTACTCCCTAGAGGAGTACCACGGCAGTTACTCCCTAGAGGAGTACCACGCAGTACTCCCTAGGGAGTACCACGCCAGTTACTCCCTAGAGGAGTACCACGCAGTACTCCCTAGAGGAGTACCACGGCAGTTACTCCCTAGAGGAGTACCAGGCAGTTACTCCCTAGAGGAGTACCACGGCAGTTACTCCCTAGAGGAGTACCACGGCAGTTACTCCTAGAGGAGTACCACGGCAGTTACTCCCTAGAGGAGTACCACGCAGTTACTCCCTAGAGGAGTACCACGGCAGATACTCCTAGTGGAGTACGACGGCAGGTACTCCCTAGAGGAGTACCACGGCAGCTACTCCCTAGTGGAGTACCACGGCAGGTACTCCCTAGAGGAGTACCACGGCAGTTACTCCCTAGAGGAGTACCACGGCAGTTACTCCCTAGAGGAGTACCACGGCAGTTACTCCTAGAGGAGTACCACGGCAGTTACTCCCTAGAGGAGTACCACGGCAGTTACTCCCTAGAGGAGTACCACGGCAGTTACTCCCTAGAGGAGTACCACGGCAGTTACTCCCTAGAGGAGTACCACGGCAGTTACTCCCTAGAGGAGTACCACGGCAGGTACTCCCTTGAGTACCACGACAGGTACTCCCTAGAGGAGTACCGCGGCGGGTACTCCCTAGAGGAGTACCACGGCAGGTACTCCCTAGAGGAGTAACACGGCAGGTACTCCCTAGAGGAGTACCACGGCAGGTACTCCCTAGAGGAGTACCGCGGCGGGTACTCCCTAGAGAAGTACCACGGCAGGTACTCCTTAGAGGAGTACCACGGCAGGTACGGGGATAAATCTAAGTCACTTGATAAAAGAGCCGAGACCAGGAGCTGGAGGTCAGCCTGGTAATCGCGGACAGGCTATAAAAGATGCAAAATAGAAAGAGGGGTAGTTGAATGATAACTCTAGGCCTTTCGTGTTGCAGACCAACACGTCTTCAGGAGCTTGCAGTGTTGCAGAAGGCACCGAGAACCCGGGCAGATGCGTCCATGGATGCGTCTGCTGCCGGAAAGTGTGGGTGTGTGCACTCACCTATTTGTGGTTGCAGGGGTCACGTACAGCTCCTGGCTCTGTCTCTTTGCTGGTCGTGTGTGTTATACATATACATATACATTCCCATCATTATATGTTTGTTCCCATAGGCTCAGAGACCCTTGGCTCATGGGGAACGAGTGCATCTAAGTTCCTCAAGGAGCTGGGCAAAAGACTCAACAGGGTAACTAGGGATCCCAGGGCAGCTAGTTTTCTGTTCCAGGGACTCAGCGCTGCTGTTCAGAGGGGTAATGCATGCTGTATTCTGGGCACGCGCCCCAGCTCTGAGGAGCTGGATGAGATTTTCGCATTATAATCAGTGACAAACATGTAACAATATGTACTAGACATGTATCTCTCACCTCGTGTACTGTATATGCCATCTTTATATCAACAATGTATCTCTTAAATCTTTTGTACCATATTATGTAATAAAATTTATCTATTGGTAAAAAAAAAGAATTAAAAGATGGGGTGGTAGGAGAAGTGGAATATTCAAATGGCTTCAGGAAGAAATCCAAATATTCTTCCTTGAAGCCTTTTTATCCACATATACATACATATATTATTCGGATTATTCACAAGCATACAAGACAAGAACAAAGACGTAGGGTTGAGAAGAGTAAACGTCTTCAAAGATGAAGGAAAATTGTCTTGAAGGAGGAGTGAGGCAGTGTTAGCAGGAGACAGTATTAACACTGAGTTATGTGTCAAGGAGGAAGGAGGTAGGGGAGAGGCTGGAGGATGGGGAGAGGGAGGAGGGTTATAGAGGAGGAAATGGATGGGCAAGGTGTTTAATGGGGATTGAGGCAAGAGGAAGGGAAGGAGCGGAGGGAAGGAAGAAGGGAAGGGGAAGTATGAGGGGAATGAATGGGGCAGTGTGAGAAGTGATGAATGGGGGAGTGTGAGGAATGATGAATAGGGCAGTGTGAAATGATGAATTGGGCAGTGTGAGGAGAGTTTTGCATAACGCAGTGTGAAGAGAGTGATGAATGGTGCAGTGTGAGGAGAGTAATGAATGGGGCAGTGTGAGGAGAGTGATGAATGGGGCAGTGTGAGGAGAGTGATGCATGGGGCAGTGTGAGGAGAGTGATGCATGGGGCAGTGTGAGGAGAGTGATGCATGGGGCAGTGTGAGAGAGTGATGCATGGGGCAGTGGGAGAGTGATGCATGGGGCAGTGTGAGAGAGTGATGCATGGGGCAGTGTGAGGAGAGTGATGCATGGGGGCAGTGTGAGAGTGATGCATGGGGCAGTGTGAGGAGAGTGATGCATGGGGCAGTGTGAGGAGATGATGCATGGGGCAGTGTGAGGAGAGTGATGCATGGGGGCAGTGTGAGAGAGTGATGCATGGGGCAGTGTGAGGAGAGTGATGCATGGGGCAGTGTGAGAGAGTGATGCATGGGGCAGTGTGAGGAGAGTTATGAATGGGGCAGTGTGAGGAGAGTAATGCATGGGGCAGTGTGAGGAGAGTGATGCATGGTGGCAGTGTGACGAGAGTGATGCATGGTGCAGTATGAGGAGAGTAATGAATGGGGAAGTGTGAGGAGAGTGATGCATGGGGCAGTGTGAGGAGAGTGATGCATGGGGCAGTGTGAGAGAGTGATGCATGGGGCAGTGTGAGGAGAGTAATGAATGGGGAAGTGTGGGGAGAGTGATGTATGGAGGCAGTGTGAGGAGAATGATGCATGGGGCAGTGTGAGGAGAGTGATGCATGGGGAGTGTGCATGGAGAGTGATGCATGGTGGCAGTGTGAGGGAGTGAGTGATGCATGGTGGCAGTGTGAGGAGAGTGATGCATGGTGGCAGTGTGAGGAGAGTGATGCATGGTGGCAGTGTGAGGAGAGTGATGCATGGTGGCAGTGTGAGGAGAGTGATGCATGGTGGCAGTGTGAGGAGAGTGATGCATGGTGGCAGTGTGAGGAGAGTGATGCATGGAGGCAGTGTGGGGAGAGTGATGCATGGGGCAGTGAGGAAGTGATGCATGGGGCAGTGTGGGAAAAGTGATGCATGGGGCAGTGTGGGGAGAGTGATGCATGGTGACAGTGTGGGGAGAGTGATGCATGGGGCAGTGTGAGGAGAGTGATGCATGGGGCAGTGTGAGGAGAGTGATGCATGGGGCAGTGTGAGGAGAGTGATGCATGGGGCAGTGTGAGGAGAGTGATGCATGGGGCAGTGTGAGGAGAGTGATGCATGGGGCAGTGTGAGGAGAGTGATGCATGGGGCAGTGTGAGGAGAGTGATGCATGGGGCAGTGTGAGGAGAGTGATGCATGGGGCAGTGTGAGAGAGTGATGCATGGGGCAGTGTGAGGAGAGTGATGCATGGGGCAGTGTGAGGAGAGTGATGCATGGGGCAGTGTGAGGAGAGTGATGCATGGGGCAGTGTGAGAGAGTGATGCATGGGGCAGTATGAGGAGAGTGATGCATGGGGCAGTGTGAGGAGAGTGATGCATGGGGGCAGTGTGAGGAGAGTGATGCATGGGGGCAGTGTGAGGAGAGTGATGCATGGGGGCAGTGTGAGGAGAGTGATGCATGGGGGCAGTGTGAGGAGAGTGATGCATGGGGGCAGTGTGAGGAGAGTGATGCATGGAGGCAGTGTGGGGAGAGTGATGCATGGTGGCAGTGTGGGGAGAGTGATGCATGGTGGCAGTGTGGGGAGAGTGATGCATGGAGGCAGTGTGGGGAGAGTGATGCATGGAGGCAGTGTGAGGAGAGTGATGCATGGTGGCAGTGTGAGGAGAGTGAGGCATGGGGCAGTGTGAGGAGAGTGAGGCATGGGGCAGTGTAGAGGAGCAGGGAGGTGAGAAGCATGGGGGCAGTGTGAGGAGAGTGAGGCATGGGGGCAGTGTGAGGAGAGTGAGGCATGGGGGCAGTGTGAGTGCGGGCAGTGTGAGAGAGTGATGCATGGGGGCAGTGTGAGGAGAGTGAGGCATGGGGCAGTGTGAGGAGAGTGAGGCATGGGGGCAGTGTGAGGAGAGTGATAAATGGGGGCAGTGTGAGGAGTGATGCATGGGGGCAGTGTGAGGAGAGTGATGCATGGGGGCAGTGTGAGGAGAGTGATGCATGGGGGCAGTGTGGGAGAGTGATGCATGGGGGCAGTGTGAGGAGAGTGATAAATGGGGGCAGTGTGAGGAGTGATGCATGGGGGCAGTGTGAGGAGAGTGATGCATGCTGGCAGTGTGAGGAGAGTGATGCATGGGGGCAGTGTGAGGAGAGTGATGCATAGTGGGAACCTCCTCATTGTTCTCGCACTTAAATGGGTTTGTCCCATGAGAGCTGGAGTCACTATCACTTGCGAATTACCATCTCTCAGCGTAGTCCGTCAGTACACCAGGAGATGTAATATCACTAAATAACCCCTCCCCGTTCTCCCAAACACACATATACGACACATCACTCAATTACACACACTCACTACACCTCCATACACCACACACTGCCTATGTAAAGCTCGCTTAAACGCACTGGCCCGGTTCTATTCCGACGGCGAAACATTTCAAGTGTTTCCTTAACACACACACACACATACACAACAGGCCTAGTGTCAAATACATGCCTGACAAAATGAAACTAAACATACACACACACACATACACACACACTCTCACATACACAGACACAATTTTTAAGAAAGGAGACAGACACGAGGCATTAAACTACAGACCTGTGTCACTGACGTGTATAGTATGCAAAGTCATGGAGAAGATCATCAGGAGGAGAGTGGTGGAGCACCTAGAAAGACACAAACTTATAAACGACAACCAGCACGGTTTCAGGGCAGGAAAATCCTGTGTCACAAACCTACTGGAGTTTTATGACAAGGTAACAGAAGTAAGACACGATAGAGAGAGGTGTGGATAGACTGCATTTTCTTGGATGCAAGAAGGCGTTCGACACAGTTCCTCACAAGAGGTTAATGCAAAAGCTAGAAGATCAGGCACACGTAACAGGAAAGGCAATGCAATGGATCAGAGAATATCTGACAGGGAGGCAAGAACGAGTCATGGTACGTGAAGAGGTGTCAGAGTGAGCACCTGTGACGAGTGGGGTTCCACAAGGGTCAGTCCTAGGACCTATACTGTTTTTGGTATATGTGAATGACATAACGGAAGGGATAGACTCAGAAGTGTCCCTGTTCGCAGATGATGTGAAGTTAATGAAGAATTAAATCAGTCGAGGATCAGGCAGGACTACAAAGAGACCTGGACAGGCTACAAGACTGGTCCAGTAACTGGCTCCTTGAATTTAACCCTGCCAAATGTAAAGTCATGAAGATCGGGGAAGGGCAAAGAAGACCGCAGACAGAGTATAGTCTAGGTGGCCAAAGACTGCAAACCTCACTCAAGGAAAAAGATCTTGGGATGAGTATAATACCGAGCACATCTCCTGAGGCACACATCAATCAGATAACTGCTGCAGCATACGGGTGGCTGGCAAACCTAAGAATAGCGTTCCAATACCTCACTAAGGAATCGTTCAAGACTCTGTACACCATATACGTCAAGCCGATACTGGAGTATGCAGCACCAGTTTGGAACCCACACCTGGTCAAGCATGTCAAGAAGTGCAAAGGTTTGCAACAAGACTAGTCCCAGAGCTAAGGGGATTGTCCTACGAAGAAAGGTTAAGGGAAATCGGCCTGAGGACACTAGAGGACAGGAGGGTTAGGGGAGACATGATAACGACATATAAAATACTGCGAGGAATAGATAAGGTGGACAGAGACAGGATGTTCCAGAGAGGGGACACAGAAACAAGGGGTCACAATTGGAAGTTGAAGACTCAGATGAGTCAAAGAGATGTTAGGAAGTATTTCTTCAGTCATAGAATTGTCAGGAAGTGGAATAGCCTAGAAAGTGACGTAGTGGAGGCAGGAACCATACATAGTTTTAAGACGAGATTTGATAAAGCTCATGGAGCAGGGAGAGAGAGGACCAAGTAGCAATCAATGAAGAGGCGGGGCCGGGAGCTATGAATCGATCCCTGCAACCACAAATAGGTGAGTACAAATAGGTGAGTACACACACTCACTCACACTCACTCACTCACTCTCACTCACTCACTCACCACACACACTCACACACACACACACACACACACACAGTGGCCTAGTGAGTAAAGCTCTTGCTTCACGCACGGAGGGGCCGGGTTCAATTCCCGGTGGGGCAGAAACATTTCGAAGTGTTTCCTTACATACACATACACACATATATACAACAGGCCTAGTGTCTAATTGACATGTGCCTAGGACAAAATGGTAACTAACACACACACACAAACACATACTCACGCAGGGAGAGTGACCCAGTAGCGGCCAGTGAAGAGGCGGGGCCAGGAGCTATGAATCGACCCCTGCAACCACAACTAGGTGAGTACAACTAGGTGAGTACATACTCACACACACATACACTCACACACTCACACTCACTATATAAAAGCGAACAATTCTACTTTATAACTTCAAAACTAATTAAACAGTCATCAGAAAACTGGTGAACAAGCAATTATCGTGTGCTTTGAGGCGATCACCCTGGGTATTACAGTGCTGTGGTGTGGTGGGCAGGCTGGTGGGCAGGCTGGTGGGTGAGCCAGTGGGATGATGGACAACTTGGTGAGTAGTTTATAAGCAGTGTTTTGTAGTGGGCAGTGGAGAACAACATGATGTTCAGTGGTGGTAAGTTCCAGCTGCTTAGGTATGGAAAAATGAAGAACTCAAAGGGAACATTGTATACCAAACTCAGTAGTACTATTATTGTTTTTATTAGTGCTTTTATTATTATTATATTATTATTATTATTATTATTATTATAATAAATATTTTATTATTTTATTATTATTATTTGTCTATTGCTCTTGTGATTATATTTTTTATTATTTTTATTATTCATCAATTTATCCCCACTACAATAAACATCTACCGCCACTACAATGAACTTCTATCTCCATTACACGTAGAAGGAAAGGAACACGTAAAAGACTTACGTCAGCTGACCTTTCTTTCAAAGAACTTAATAAAACAAAGGTCACGACAGCCAGGGGGGTGACGGGGTGGCTACTGAGAACCTTCAAAATAATGGAGATAATGCTAATGGTGACACTTCACAAATCGCCAGTGGAATATTACTCAGTGTTGACGACTCCGTCCAGGGCTGGAGAAACATCAGAGTTCCAACAAATACAGAGATCGTTTACAGCTCACATAGAGGCAGTAAACCATTTAAATAACTGGGAACGCCTTAAAGTTTTAAATATGTACTCACTGGAGGGGAAGAGAGATTGATACATGATAATATATATCTTGAAGGTGCTTGAGGGCCTCGTCCCAAATCTGCACACTGCTATAACAACATATTGGAACGAGAGATATGGAAGAAGTGCAAAATTAACCCAGTGAAAAGCAGGGGCGCCGTGGGCACAATGATGGAGCAACTGTATCAACATTCGTGGTCCCAGATTATTCAACATTTTACCAGAAGATACCAAAAACGCTGCTGGAACAAGTGTAGAAGTCTTAAGAAGAACTTGGACAGGTATCTTCACCAGGTGCCAGATCACCTAGGCTGTGATGAATGAGGGTCAGCGAGCCACCAGCAGCAACAGCCTGGTTGACCAGGCTAGCACCAGACGAGCCGGGCTCCGGGATTACAAAGACTCGAAACTCATCAAAGGTAAAGGTAAGGCTGATGGGCAGGTCGTTGGGCAGGCAAGCAGTGTACTCAGTATAGTCAGGACATCACAGTATAATGAGAGCCAGCTGTAGGCCAGAGCTCTCTCTCTCTCTCTCTGTCTCTCCCTCACTCTCAGTTGTCTTAGTGTTAGTAAAGGTTGTGTTCATTAATTCAGTTACTTATACACACGGATGTTCAAGACTCACTGAGCCACTTAAGAAAGTGTAAGTGGGAAGCTTGAAGGTGGGTTGGTGACGGTGGGTTGGTGACGGTGGGTTGGTGACGGTGGGTTGGTGACGGTGGGTTGGTGACGGTGGGTTGGTGACGGTCGGTTGGTGACGGTGGGTTGGTGACGGTCGGTTGGTGAAGGTGGGTTGGTGACGGTGGGTTGGTGACGGTGGGTTGGTGAGGGCGGGTTAGTGAGGGTGGGTTGGCAACAAGTGGGTTAGTAACAAGGAACACTGCTTTTGTTTCTCTTCTCCGTTGGTTCTCCCCTCCCTCTGTCTCTCCCTCCCTCTGTCTCTCCCTCCCTCTGTCTCTCCCTCCCTCTGTCTCTCCCTCCCTCTGTCTCTCCCTCCCTCTGTCTCTCCCTCCCTCTGTCTCTCCCTCCTCTGTCTTCCTCCCTCTGTCTCTCCCTCCCTCTGTCTCTCCCTCCCTCTGTCTCTCCCTCCCTCTGTCTCTCCTCCCTCTGTCTCTCCTCCCTCTGTCTCTCCTCCCTCTGTCTCTCCCCTCCCTCTGTCTCTCCCTCCCTGTCTCTCCCTCCCTCTGTCTCTTCACTCCCTCTGTCTCTTCACTCCCTCTGTCTCTTCACTCCCTCTGTCTCTCCACTCCCTCTGTCTCTCCCCTCCCTCTGTCTCTCCCCTCCCTCTGTCTCTCCCTCCTCTGTTCTCCCTCCTCTGTCTCTCCCTCCCTCTGTCTCTCCCTACTCCTCTGTCTCTCCACTCCCTCTGTCTCTCCCCTCCCTCTGTCTCTCCCTCCCTCTGTCTCTCCCCCCTCCCTCTTGTCTCTCCCTCCCTCTGTCTCTCCCCTCCCTCTGTCCTCCCTCCCTCTGTCTCTCCCTCTCCCTCTGTCTCTCCCTCCCTCTGTCTCTCCCTCCCTCTGTCTCTCCCTCCCTCTGTCTCTCCCTCTCTCCTCTGTCTCTCTCCCCTCCCTCTGTCTCTCCCTCTGTCTCCTCCCTCTGTCTCTCCTCCTCTTCTCTCCCCTCCTCTTTTCCCCTCCCTCTGTCTCTCCCTCTCCTCTGTCTCTCCCCTCCCTCTGTCTCTCCCTCCCTCTGTCTCTCCCTCCCTCTGTCTCTCCCTCCCTCTGTCTCTCCCCTCTCCCTCTGTCTCTCCCTCCCTCTGTCTCCCTCCCTGTCTCTCCCTCCCTGTCTCTCCCTCCCTCTGCTCTCCCTCCTCTGTCTCTCCCTCCCTCTGTCTCTCCCTCCCTCTGTCTCTCCCTCCCTCTGTCTCTCCCTCCCTCTGTCTCTCCCTCCCTCTGTCTCTCCTCTCCCTCTGTCTCTCCCCTCCCTCTGTCTCTCCTCTCCCTCTGTCTCTCTCCTCCCTCTGTCTCTCCTCCTTCCCTCTGTCTCTCCCTCGTTCCCTCTGTCTCTCCTCCTCCCTCTGTCTCTCCCTCCCTCTGTCTCTCCCTCCCTCTGTCTCTCCCTCCCTCTGTCTCCTCCCTTCTCTCCCTCTGTCTCTCCTCCCTCTGTCTCTCCTCCCTCTGTCTCTCCTCTCCCTCTGTCTCTCCCTCCTCTGTCTCTCCCTCCCTCTGTCTCTCCCTCCCTCTGTCTCTCTCCTCCCTCTGTCTCTCCCTCCCTCTGTCTCTCCCTCCCTCTGTCTCTCCTCCCTCCCTCTGTCTCTCCCCTTCTCTCCCCTCTGTCTCTCCCTCCCTCTGTCTCTCCCCTCCCTCTCTCTGTCCCTCCTCTGTCTCTCCCTCCCTCTGTCTCTCCTCCTCCTCTGTCTCTTCCCTCCTCTGTCTCTCCTCCCTCTGTCTCTCCACTCCTGCTCTCTCCCTCCCTCCTCTCTCTCCTGTGCTCCATCATCTGTCTCTCCTCTGTCTCTCCTTCCTCTCAGTCTCTCCCTCCCTCTGTCTCTCCCTCCCTCTGTCTCTCCCTCCTCTGTCTCTCCCTCCTCTGTCTCTCCCTCCCTCTGTCTTCCCTCCCTCTGTCTCTCCCCTCCCTCTGTCTCACCCCTCCCTCTGTCTCTCCCCTCCCTCTGTCTCTCCCTTCCTGTCTCTCCCCTCCCTCTGTCTCTCCCCTCTCTCTGTCTCTCCCCTCCTGTCTCTCTGTCTCTCCTTCCCCTCTCCATCTGCTCTAGGCTCCCCATCCCATCCCTCTCAAATATTCCGGAGGAAGTGAATGGCAGTCAGTGACAGGGTGCTGACAGTTGCTGACAGTCAGGAGGTGTTCTTCAGCTCTCAGTTATCAAATATTATGCTGTGACCTTCAATACTTGACGTCCTCAACCTTTCCTCTTAATGCTGGAGTTTGTCTTAACACTCTAATGGTGATTTGTAGGGGTAATAACGTTAGGGTGATCATGGAATTGTGTAATATTGTGTGACTGATTATTTTGTTGTGTAAATTATTGTTATTTATGGTTTTGTGTAAATTATTGGTATTTATTTTATTGTGTAAATTATTATTTATTTTATTGTGTAAATTATTATTTATTTTATTGTGTAAATTATTATTTATTTTATTCTGTAAATTATTATTTATTTTATTGTGTAATTTATTATTTATTTTATTGTGTAAATTATTGTTATTTATGGTATTATGTAAATTGTTATTTATGGTATTATGTAAATTATTATTTATGGTATTATGTAAATTATTATTTATGGTATTATGTAAATTATTGTTATTTATGGTATTGTGTAAATTATTGTTATTTATGGTTTTGTGTAAATTATTATTTATGGTTTTGTGTAAATTATTTTTATTTATGGTTTTGTGTAAATTATTTTTATTTATGGTTTTGTGTAAATTATTGTTATTTATGGTTTTGTGTAAATTATTTTTATTTATGGTTTTGTGTAAATTATTGTTATTTATGGTTTTGTGTAAATTATTATTTATGGGTTTGTGTAAATTATTGTTATTTATGGCATTGTGTAAATTATTGTTATATATGGTATTGTGTAAATTATTGTTATTTATGGTATAGTGTAAATTGTTTTTATTGTATTGTGTAAACTGTTGTTATTTATGGTATTGTGTTAGTTATTGTTATTTATGGTATTGTGGGAGTTATTAATGGTACTGCGTAAATAATTTTGAGCCATTGTGTAAATTATTATAGTATTGTGTCACTATAATGGAATTGCGTAAATTATTGTTAATGGTAAGCATCAAGTCACTTGTTCAGTGTTCTTCATGATAACCCTTCTAAAAGGTGAAAGTATTTTCTTATTGTTTATGTTTTTATTATTATTAATATAATTATTATTATTGTTATTATTATAAATTCCTGCCGCTGGTACACGGAACAGTAATAACCATCTTAGAGTCTTAAGAAAGGAGAAAAAATTGTCATTTAATTTACAGAGTAAGTGTACGTGGTTGTCAGTGTTGCTTAACCTTCAGTATGGCTGTCAACAATAGTCACTGTGTGTGTGTGTATGTATGTGTGTGTGTGTATGTATGTGTGTGTGTGTGTGTGAAACGCCGGCTATTCGATCCTCCGTAAGGGACATGACCATCAGTCTCTCTTACAGAGGATCGTATCAGAAATACGATCCTCTGTAAGAGGATCGTAATATACAGTGTACAGTATAAAGAATGGGGGACTGATTACTTTGTCTTGCAGTGTCTTCTGTGTATAGTTCTGCCAGGCTGAGCGAGACTGCAACATCTGGGTTGCACATGTCTAATTCTTAACCAAGATGTTGCACATGTCTAATTCTTCACCCAGATGTTGCACATGTCTAATTCTTCACCCAGATGTTGCACATGTCTAATTCTTCACCCAAATGTTGCACATGTCTAATTCTTCACCCAGATGTTGCACATGTCTAATTCTTCACCCAGATGTTGCACATGTCTAATTCTTCACCCAGATGTTGCACATGTCTAATTCTTCACCCAGATGTTGCACATGTCTAATTCTTCACCCAGATGTTGCACATGTCTAATTCTTCACCCAGATGTTGCACATGTCTAATTCTTCACCCAGATGTTGCACATGTCTAATTCTTCACCCAGATGTTGCACATGTCTAATTTCTCATCCTCTCGGTATTGTATACCAGTAACATACAAGAGTACTTGTAGTAACAGTAGGAAGAGACAGTAACAATGCTTCTAGCTACGAGACCCTCAACAACCTCCCTCAAATCAGGTTCCTTGAATCAAACCTGAACGTCTTCCATTC
This sequence comes from Cherax destructor, assembly GCA_009830355.1. Lineage (NCBI taxonomy): Eukaryota > Metazoa > Arthropoda > Malacostraca > Decapoda > Parastacidae > Cherax > Cherax destructor. Next base: position 60,510 of record WNWK01005819.1, on the reverse strand, counting down.
CCCCGAGGCACTGTATGACCCCTTATGGGTTTAGTGCTTCCCCGCCATGACTGGTCAACTATCTTTACTCTTAGTAATAATGCTAGAATTACCAACAAAATGTCAGGTGAATGACACACATGTAACTAGTGAGGTTTTATTGTGGCAACGTTTCGCTCTCCAGGAGCGAAATGTTGCCAAAATAAAATGCTCCATTAGTTGTATTTGTGTCCAGCTACCTAACATTTCTGCTCTTGCCGGCAGCAGTTGAGCTGGAGGAGAGAGAGTGAGAGAGCCTTCTGCTTTTCTATCCAGACTTCATCTCTTCTGGTAAGAGCTGTGGTAACTCCAGGCAACAGTTTAGTGTTGCCAGATAACAACCTCGGTACACGTGGTGACTTGTCTGGTTGATAAGGACCTGATCCACCGGGGAGGTCAAGGACTGGGCAGCAGGGGCGTTGACCCTCGACACACCTTCCAGGTACACTCCAGGTAGTGTACAACTCTACTGTTTTCTTTGTCTTCCTCTATACACCCTTTATTTGTCTTCACTCATTTTTATTTGTCTTTGCATTAGAGCAAACCAAGAGTATCTTTATCTCTATCTCTACGAGAGATAATCAGACTTCTGTGATTTTTATCAGTAATAATTTTCGAAATTCCATTCCAGCCCTCCCCCTACTCTAATTCCAACCCCTTCTCTAATTCCAGCCCCCGCCTCTCATTCCACCTCCCCTCAAATTCCAGACCCTTCTTATTCCAGCCCCTCTTAATTCCACCCCCTTTAATTCCATCCCCCTCCTCTAATTCCAGCCCTCTAATTCCATCCCCCCTCCTTTAATACCATGGGGCTCCCCAAAGCGCTGGCGTATTCCCCGGCGTTTACTGCCTCCAGCCATGTAAATAAGCGTATACAAACCGAGTATAAATTTGTGTATTGGTGTTAGAAGTCAAGCTGGGCCAGCTTGCCACCACACACAAAATTTCGCCACCACATAAAAGTGCCAAAGTTGTCCCTGACTTTAATCGTACGGAAATTTGGGCCGGTGAGTTGATATTTGTGGAGTTCCGGCCAGCGAGGGGGTAGGAGGGAAGGGAGATAGGGAGGGAGGGAAGGGAGATAAGGAGGGTAGTTAAGGAAAGAGAGCGAAGCACGGTAGATAGGGAGAGACATATGGGAGTTCCAGCTACTGCAGTGACGAACTCCAGTGACTGGAACTCCAGTGACTGGAACTCCAGTGACTGGAACTCCAGTGACTGGAACCTCAGTGACTGGAACCTCAGTGACTGGAACTTAAGTGAGGTGAAGACGTGGGTACTGAGGTAAACAGAGACAGGGACGAGATGATCACAGTAATGATCTGATCTCTTTCTCAAGTCTTCTCCTGAGCTCTACCTTGATGCTCACCACTCTCAGCTTTCTCAAGCTCTCAGCTCCAGAGCTCGCTCTCTCTCTCTCTCTCTCTCTCTCTCTCTCTCTCTCTCTCTCCCTCTCCGTTTATCTGATCATCTGACTGGTTGACTGATTACATGTGTACAGTCAGGTAAATGTGCTCACCTGTGTGGATCTGACTGGCTTCTTTCTGGGTGGCTGATTGGTTGGCTGACTGGCTTCTTTCTGGGTGGCTGATTGGTTGGCTGACTGGCTGACTAAAGTCAGGTAAGAATCTGACTCCGCTTTGTGTGGCTGACTGCGGTGGCAGGAGCGTTTAACAATTAGCTTTGTGGCCAGACAATAACAACAAGGTAGTCAGGCTCTGAAACAAGGCGGGGAGACGGGGAGGATAGCAGGGAGACAGTGACGGGGAGGGGAGACGGGGAGGATAGCAGGGAGACAGTGACGGAGAGGGGAGACGGGGTGGATAGCAGGGAGACAGTGACGGAGAGGGGAGACGGGGAGGATAGCAGGGAGACAGTGACGGAGAGGGGAGACGGGGTGGATAGCAGGGAGACAGTGACGGAGAGGGGAGACGGGGAGGATAGCAGGGAGACAGTGACGGAGAGGGGAGACGGGGAGGATAGCAGGGATACAGTGAGGGAGAGGGGAGACGGGGAGGGAGAAGATAGAAGGGAGATAAGAGTAAGGGGGAAGTAGGGTGAGAAAAGAAGAGAGGGGAAGGGAAAGTGTGAGGAGAAAGGGTGATGAGTGAGAGAAGGAGAGAGGAGGAAGAGAGCGGGAGAGGGGAGGTAGAAAAAGGAAGGGAGAAGGGAGGTAGAAAGAGGAAGGGGAGAGGGGAATGATAGAGGGGAGGTAGAGAGGGAATCAGAGAGGGGAACACTACAAGATGCTGGATTACCAGTCTGTGTTGTGGGGGTTAAGGTGGTGGTAAACCTCAGTTGCTGCTCTGACGGAAGAGTGACCTTAATGTGGTACCTGAGTGAGGCTGAGTTCCGCCTGGCTGGTGAGGATGGGTGCCTGGTGCCACTCTGGCTCTCAAGGCATCTCCTTAATAACTCGCTATTATCAAGAGAATTTTAAAACTGTTTTATACCGGAACCTTTTTAGTTCTGTCTGGTGTTATTGTCTGTACCAGGCGGGGGAGGGGAGGGAGGTAGGGTGGGAGAGAGGTAGGGGAGGGGAAAGGGGTGGGTGGTAGGGTAGGGGAAGGGGTGGGTGGTATTGTAGGGGATGGGGTGGGTGGTAGAGTAGGGGAATGGGTGGGTGGTAGGGTAGGGGAAGGGGTGGGTGGTAGGGTAGGGGAAGGGATGGGTGGTAGGGTTGGGAGAAGAGGTGGGTGGTCGGGTAGGGGAAGGGTGGGTGGTAGGGTAGGGGATGGGGTGGGTGGTATTGTAGGGGATAGGATGGGTGGTAGGGTAGGGGAAGGGGTGGGTGGTAGGGTAAGGGGATTGGGTGGGTGGTAGGGTAGGGGAAGGGGTGGGTGGTAGGGTAGGGGATGGGGTGGGTGGTAGGGTCGGGGAATGGGGTGGGTGGTAGGGTCGGGGGGAAAGGGGTGGGTGGTAGGGTCGGGGAAGGGTGGGTGGTAGGGTAGGGGATGGGGTGGGTGGTAGGGTAGGGGGATTGGGTGGGTGGTAGGGTAGGGGGATGGGGTGGGTGGTAGGGTTGGGGGAAGGGGTGGGTGGTAGGGTAGGGGAAGGGGTGGGTGGTAGGGTAGGGGAAGGGGTGGGTGGTAGGGTAGGGGGATGGGGTGGGTGGTAGAGTAGGGGGAAGGGGTGGGTGGTAGGGTAGGGGATGGGGTGGGTGGTAGGGTAGGGGAAGGGCTGGGTGGTAGGGTAGGGGGATGGGGTGGGTGGTAGGGTAGGGGGAAGGGCTGGGTGGTAGGGTTGGGGGAAGGGGTGGGTGGTAGGGTAGGGGGATGGGTGGGTGGTAGGGTAGGGGGAATGGGTGGGTGGTAGGGTAGGGGGGAGGGGTGGGTGGTAGGGGAACTTGGTCTTGCAACACAAACTTAACAAGGGAAGGGACAGCCAATACGAAGACTCGACATAATGCACTGATCAAGTGGACTTTCGTAAAATATTGTGATCACAGGGGTCGAGTCACAGCTCCTGGTCGCCGCCTCTCTGCTGTTCGCTACTGGCCTCACTCCTGGCTGTGTGAGCACTGTCATACCTGTTCTTCAAGCTATGTTTGCATCCTGCCTCTACCATGTCACTGTCGTTCCACTTCTTGACCGCTCCAAGGCTGAAGAAGCACTTCCTAGCATCCCCGTGAGTCGTCTGTGCTTTTAACTTCCAGCTGTGACCTCGTGTACCTGAGACCCCCGCCTATCAAACTGTCCATCCTGGCAATTCCTCTCAGTATTTTGTAGGTCGTAATCATGTCCCCTCTGGTCTTCCTCTCCTCTAGTGTGGTCAGGTTTAGTTCCTCTGGTCTCTCAAAGTTCACACACTCAGCTCTGGGACTAGTTTCCTTGCATACCTTTGCACTTTTTCCAGCTTTTTGATATGCTTTACCAGATGCGGGTTGTAGACTTCGCTGTGTTTGTGAGTTAGGCTACAGCTGTCGGCCTCTGAGGTGGTCCATCCTCATGCTAGTGGATGCTATGATAGTGGTCTGTGGAGTCTGTCACCACTTGTTTATTGCCTCACCTTCAAGTTTCCTTCCTCCTCTCCTTCTTGTGCTTCCTGGGTCTTGTGCGGCACCTGCTGATGAGAGACATTCAGTACTTCCACCGCTGAGGCTCTGTTGACTCTGCTGAGCGCTCCATCCACCTCCACACTCTGCAACCGGGTCCACACTATCCGTTACTGGTCCAGCTTGCATAAAGGGGATACTGGTCCAGCTTGCATAAAGGGGTTACTGGTCCAGCTTGCATAATGGGGTTACTGGTCCAGCTTGCATAATGGGGTTACTGGTCCAGCTTGCATAAAGGGGTTACTGGTCCAGCTTGTATAATGGGGTTACTGGTGTAGCTTGCATAAAGGGGTTACTGGTCCATCTTGCATAATGGGGTTACTGGTCCATCTTGCATAAAGGGGTTACTGGTCCATCTTGCATAAAGGGGTTACTGGTGCATCTTGCATAAAGGGGTTACTGGTCCAGCTTGAATAAAGGGGTTACTGGTCCAGCTTGCATAAAGGGGTTACTGGTCCAGCTTGCATAAAGGGGTTACTGGTCCAGCTTGAATGAAGGTGTTACTGGTCCAGCTTGCATGAAGGGTTTCGATATTAAGTTGCGGGTTGCACTTAGAGAAGACATGTTCTCTATGTTTACCCTGGACGGTGTCTGAGGTGCGTTCTTGGTTGAGGTTGATGTGCAGGTTGAGGTTGATGTGCAGGTTGAGGTGCAGGTTGAGGTTGAGGTGGAGGCAACCAAGAAGTACCCAGCTTGGCTGATAAACTTGTTCAATATACGAGATATTAAGTTTTTGACTGCGTTACGTCAACAAAAGTCTTGGTTCCTGAAGGGTAAACTACCTGCCTAGTCCATGGGCATTTATATTATTTAAAATATAAAGAGAACCCACGCTAGGGTCAGCTTGTACCTTCACATTAAATGTGGAGATAATATTAAATTTATTACAAGGAAAGACACAAAACTCACCTATACAAATATATATGCAATAAGATCACAATAAACAGGTGATACCACAATATGCAGAACCACTGTGAAAAAAATAGTGAAATTCCAAGCGATTTCGTGACTTCTCACATTATTAAGGAACTAGTATATGGAATTTCACTATTTTTTCATAGTGGTTGTTCAGCACAAATATTATATAATATATATATATATATATATATATATATATATATATATATATATATATATATATATATATATATATATTAATAGTTGATTAACATATACAGTATACAAGCTACTCTATATACAAAATCACACATCATTACACATTTACTCACATTAGCTCACTAGCACACTGTTACTAGTGAGTAAAACACTGTCATTTATAAACAGGAAGGCTCCATGACACCCCTCGCCTTTCTGCAGGCTGCTCAACCTGCAGGCTGCTCAACCTGCAGGCTGCTCAACCTGCAGGCTGCTCAACCTGCAGGCTGCTCAACCTACAGGCTGCTCAACCTGCAGGCTGCTCAACCTGCAGGCTGCTCAACCTGCAGGCTGCTCAACCTGCAGGCTGCTCAACCTGCAGGCTGCTCAACCTGCAGGCTGTACTAGTACTCTCCCCACAACTTAACAGGTCTCTGCACACTAGGGCCTTACAGGTAAACATGAGATCACTTTAAACAATAAGATAACCTATGATATAAACTTACAAAAAAAACACCATCCCTACAAAAAAACAAACCGTGACATCTTAGGACATCTTGGTGCAGCTCCTGGGCTCCACGTACTGACTCGCAACACACTTCACTCTCCTCTCCTGGCCACCCTGACTCACCAGGAATAATACGCGTCCGGTTTAACAAATCCCGTAAACTGGCATTATATATATGTGGAGCGTACTTTTTTTTATACAATATTCACCAATACACTGTGTAATACCAGACCTCTACTATGTATCTTGTTATGGTTCCTTCCATGTGTCTACCTTGTTATGGTTCCTTCCATGTGTCTACCTTGTTATGGTTCCTTCCATGTGTCTACCTTGTTATGGTTCCTTCCATGTGTCTACCTTGTTATGGTTCCTACCATGTGTCTACCTTGTTATGGTTCCTACCATGTGTCTACCTTGTTATGGTTCCTTCCATGTGTCTATCTTGATATGGTTCCTACCATGTGTCTACCTTGTTATGGTTCCTACCATGTGTCTACCTTGTTATGGTTCCTACCATGTGTCTACCTTGTTATGGTTCCTACCATGTGTCTACCTTGTTATGGTTCCTACCATGTGTCTACCTTGCTATGGTTCCTACCATGTGTCTACCTTGTTATGGTTCCTACCATGTGTCTACCTTGTTATGGTTCCTACCATGTGTCTACCTTGTTATGGTTCCTACCATGTGTCTACCTTGTTATGGTTCCTTCCATGTGTCTACCTTGATATGGTTCCTACCCTGTGTGTACCTTGTTATGGTTCCTACCATGTGTCTACCTTGTTATGGTTCCTACCATGTGTCTACCTTGTTATGGTTCCTACCATGTGTCTACCTTGTTATGGTTCCTACCATGTGTCTACCTTGTTATGGTTCCTACCATGTGTCTACCTTGTTATGGTTTCATGGCTTCAAGAGCCTTATCGTACCTCTTCTTAAAACTATATATGGATACTGCTTCTACCACTATACTATGTGTGTGTGTGTGTGTGTGTGTGTGTGTGTGTGTGTGTGTGTGTGTGTGTGTTGGGGTGTGTGGGAGTTGAGGAGTGGCTAAGAGTGGTAGGGGAGGGTGGTTGGGGTGGCTAAGTGGAAGACGGGGGTGGAAGAGTGAAGGGAAGAACTACAGCAGCTTATATACTGATAACGATGCGTTGTTCGGTGGTGTTCGTTGCCTGAGCACTCATTAGAGAGACTTAGGAGGGTCTAGCACGGTGGTGTTCGTTGCCTGAGCACTCATTAGAGAGACTTAGGAGGGTCTAGCACGGTGGTGTTCGTTGCCTGAGCACTCATTAGAGAGACTCAGGAGAGTCTAGCACGGTGGTGTTCGTTGCCTGAGCACTCATTAGAGAGACTCAGGAGAGTCTAGCACCCCACCAGTTTCCCCTCACTCGCCTCCCCTCAGGAGAGTCTAGCACCCCACCAGTTTCCCTCACTCGCCTCCCTCAGGAGAGTCAGCACCACCAGCCTCACTCGCTCCCTCAGAGTCAAGCACCCACCAGTTTCCCCTCACTCGCCTCCCTCAGGAGAGTCAAGCACCCCACCAGTTTCCCTCACTCGCCTCCCTCAGGAGAGTCTAGCACCGACCAGTTCCCCTCACTCGCCTCCCCTCAGGAGAGTCAAGCACCCCACCAGTTTCCCCTCACTCGCCTCCCCTCAGGAGAGTCTAGCACCCGACCAGTTCCCCCTCACTCGCCTTCCCTCAGGAGAGTCAAGCACCCCACCAGTTTCCCCTCACTCGCCTCCCCTCAGGAGAGTCTAGCACCCGACCAGTTCCCCCTCACTCGCCTCCCCTCAGGAGAGTCAAGCACCCCACCAGTTCCCCCTCACTCGCCTCCCCTCTCTCTCCTTCCTTCCCTCTCGCCCCTTACCTCCTCAACAAGTTGCTGTATATTTCGGTTAAAGGAGGAGGGAAGGGGAGGGGGTGACGTGTTAGTGGTGGGGAAAATGAGGGGAAAAGCTTAACGAGGGAGAGGGGGAAAAATGTGAAATAATAATAATACGAATAATAATAATAATTATAATAATATTAAGAATTATAATAATAAGTGGAGCAGCAATGCTTCTTCGTCTCTCTCTCTCTCTCTCTCTCTCTCTCTCTCTCTCTCTCCCCTCTCTCTCTCTCTCTCCCCTTCTCTCTCTCTCTCTCTCTCCCTCCCTCCCTCCCTCCCCATGGTGCCACAAGTTGACAAGACAGGAGAATGAGCTTGTCCAGTTGGACTTGAGGCAACATTTGCATAAGTTGTCCAGCCTTCCAGAGTCAAATGCAACACCTCGCTTGCAACTACAATATATATATATATATATATATATATATATATATATATATATATATATATATATAATATGTCGTGCCGATTAGGTAAAACTGGTCAATTAGCAAGAACTCATCTAAAATTAAGTCCTTTTTAAAATTTTCTCTTATACGTTTAAAGATATATATTTTTCATTTATGTTAATGTAAGAATTTATAATTTTGTACCAAGAGAAACTTAGAAAACCTACCTAACCTTATTACAACAAGCGCAATTTAATTTAGCCTAACCCAACTAAATATATTTTAGATACGTTAACATTAATTTAATAATAAACAAACACAATGAAATATATTTTTTTCGTTATGTTCAGAATGATTTTTGCAAAATTATTGCATACACAAATTTTCACTTGTCTTATATGACAAAGTGAGCGTTGCTATTTAAGCCAAAATCGCAAGTTTTACCTAATCGGCACGACATATAATATATATATATATATATATATATATATATATATATATATATATATATATATATTTGTGACCACGAACGATTGGTATTGAATGAATAACAATACTGCAACTAGCCGAGGATTCGAACCCATGTAGTTTTGGCCCTGCCTCGTGGTGAGCGAAAATCACATCACAAAACTACAAGAACGAAGCACCCAGCCAAGCTAGGTGTGTTACTCTTGGTTCGAGGACATACGGTTGTGTGGGTGCCTTTAAGCTAATTTCATTCTTATCCCCCGTATGTCCTCAGACCAAGAGTAACACACCTAGCTTGGCTGGGTGCTTGGTTCTTGTAGGATTGTGGTTCAGTGGGTTAAGGTGTCATGTGATTTTCGCTCACAACGAGGCAAGGCCAAAACTACATGGATTCGAATCCTCGGGTAGTCGCAGTATATATATATATATATATATATATATATATATATATATATATATATATATTACACACATGAGGTGGTATCAAAAAGTTACCAGACTCTAATTTTCGCGTGCTTCCTGTGTGGAATACTGGAGAGGTGTAGATCACACTACGCATTAAACTCATTTGTGAAGCAGCTTGGCGAGTTTCAGTGCGGTCGGTCACTCCGCTGAGGTTAGATAGACATTATTGGTCATGTTCTCATTTCGTTGTTGCCATTTTTGTGTACCAGAATGAAATCTTTAAAAAGAGAACAGCTTGTGTGTGTGTAAGTCTGTTTTAAGCCGGGTAAAACGGCTAGTGAAACTCACAAAAATCTTCAGCAAGCATTTGGCAACGAAACATAGTGCGGGACACAGTGTTTTGAATGGTTGTCTGGATTCAAATGAGGACGAACGTGGGTTGAGGATGATGAACACTCTGGTGGACCAGCAACCAGTGTCCAGGATGATCGTCGTCACAGTGTCCAGGATGATCGTCGTCACAGTGTCCAGGATGATCGTCGTCACAGTGTCCAGGATGATCGTCGTCACAGTGTCCAGGATGATCGTCGTCACAGTGTCCAGGATGATCGTCGTCACAGTGTCCAGGATGATCGTCGTCACAGTGTCCAAGATGATCGTCGCGTCACAGTGTCCAGGATGATCGTCGTCACAGTGTCCAGGATGATCGTCGTCACAGTGTCCAGGATGATCGTCGTCACAGTGTCCAGGATGATCGTCGTCACAGTGTCCAGGATGATCGTCGTCACAGTGTCCAGGATGATCGTCGTCACAGTGTCCAGGATGATCGTGGTCACAGTGTCCAGGATGATCGTGGTCACAGTGTCCAGGATGATCGTGGTCACAGTGTCCAGGATGATCGTGGTCACAGTGTCCAGGATGATCGTCGACACAGTGTCCAGGATGATCGTCGACACAGTGTCCAGGATGATCGTCGTCACAGTGTCCAGGATGATCGTGGTCACAGTGTCCAGGATGATCGTGGTCACAGTGTCCAGGATGATCGTCGTCACAGTGTCCAGGATGATCGCCGTCACAGTGTCCAGGATGATCGCGGTCACAGTGTCCAGGATGATCGTGGTCACAGTGTCCAGGATGATCGTGGTCACAGTGTCCAGGATGATCGCCGTCACAGTGTCCAGGATGATCGTCGTCACAGTGTCCAGGATGATCGTCGTCACAGTGTCCAGGATGATCGTCGTCACAGTGTCCAGGATGATCGTCGTCACAGTGTCCAGGATGATCGTCGTCACAGTGTCCAGGATGATCGTCGTCACAGTGTCCAGGATGATCGTCGTCACAGTGTCCAGGATGATCGTCGTCACAGTGTCCAGGATGATCGTCGTCACAGTGTCCAGGATGATCGTCGTCACAGTGTCCAGGATGATCGTCGTCACAGTGTCCAGGATGATCGCGTCACGTGTCCAGGATGATCGTCGTCACAGTGTCCAGGATGATCGTGGTCACAGTGTCCAGGATGATCGTGGTCACAGTGTCCAGGATGATCGTGGTCACAGTGTCCAGGATGATCGTGGTCACAGTGTCCAGGATGATCGTCGTCACAGTGTCCAGGATGATCGTCGTCACAGTGTCCAGGATGATCGTCGTCACAGTGTCCAGGATGATCGTCGTCACAGTGTCCAGGATGATCGTCGTCACAGTGTCCAGGATGATCGTCGTCACAGTGTCCAGGATGATTTCCCGTCGTCACAGTGTCCAGGATGATCGTCGTCACAGTGTCCAGGATGATCGTCGTCACAGTGTCCAGGATGATCGTGACAGTGTCCAGGATGATCGTCGCACAGTGTCCAGATGACTCACAGTGTCAGGATGATCGTCGACAGTGTCCAGGATGATCGTCGTCACAGTGTCCAGGATGATCGTCGACACAGTGTCCAGGATGATCGTCGACACAGTGTCCAGGATGATCGTCGATCACAGTGTCCAGGATGATCGTCGTCACAGTGTCCAGGATGATCGGGCCGAATTCGTCGTGTCCAGGATGATCGTCGTCACAGTGTCCAGGATGATCGTCGTCACAGTGTCCAGGATGATCGTCGTCACAGTGTCCAGGATGATCGTCGTCACAGTGTCCAGGATGATCGTCGTCACAGTGTCCAGGATGATCGTCGTCACAGTGTCCAGGATGATCGCCGTTACAGTGTCCAGGATGATCGCCGTCACAGTGTCCAGGATGATCGTCGTCACAGTGTCCAGGATGATCGTCGTCACAGTGTCCAGGATGATCGTCGTCACAGTGTCCAGGATGATCGTGGTCACAGTGTCCAGGATGATCGTCGTCACAGTGTCCAGGATGATCGTGGTCACAGTGTCCAGGATGATCGTGGTCACAGTGTCCAGGATGATCGTGGTCAGTGTCCAGGATGATCGTGTCACAGTGTCCAGGATGATCGTGGTCACAGTGTCCAGGATGATCGTGGTCACAGTGTCCAGGATGATCGTGGTCACAGTGTCCAGGATGATCGTGGTCACAGTGTCCAGGATGATCGTGGTCACAGTGTCCAGGATGATCGTGGTCACAGTGTCCAGGATGATCGCCGTCACAGTGTCCAGGATGATCGTGGTCACAGTGTCCAGGAATATCGTCGACACAGTGTCCAGGATGATCGTCGTCACAGTGTCCAGGATGATCGTGGTCACAGTGTCCAGGATGATCGTGGTCACAGTGTCCAGGATGATCGTGGTCACAGTGTCCAGGATGATCGTGGTCACAGTGTCCAGGATGATCGTGGTCACAGTGTCCAGGATGATCGTGGTCACAGTGTCCAGGATGATCGTGGTCACAGTGTCCAGGATGATCGTGGTCACAGTGTCCAGGATGATCGTCGTCACAGTGTCCAGGATGATCGTCGTCACAGTGTCCAGGATGATCGTCGTCACAGTGTCCAGGATGATCGTCGTCACAGTGTCCAGGATGATCGTCGTCAAAGTGTCCAGGATGATCGTCGTCACAGTGTCCAGGATGATCGTCGTCACAGTGTCCAGGATGATCGTCGTCACAGTGTCCAGGATGATCGTCGTCACAGTGTCCAGGACACTACAAGTGCTGTGCGAATCGCTCCTGTGTCGTGTCAAAACATTTTGACCGAAAATTCGAACCTGAGGCGAGTGAGTGTGAAATTTGTGCCCAGCTTGCTGACTCTAGACTAGAAAAACCATCGTTTTCTGGCCGCAAACAACATGGCGGGCGTCCCTAACCCGCCCTACTCCCCAGGTCTATTCCCCTGTGATTTCTTTCTCTTCCCAAAAATAAACATGGGACTCAAGGTGCGGCATTTTAACGACGTGGAGGAGAGTGAAGGAGAGTCGCAGGCAGCGCTAGACGATACTAGGAAATAAGAGTTCCAGAGATGTTTTGAGAAATGAGAGAGGCGCTGGGATCAGTCTTGCCTCCCAGGGTGAGTACGACCAGCGAGACAACTTCAACTAGGAGAGGCGCTGGATCAGTGTCTTGCCTCCCAGGGTGAGTACGATCACCAAGACAACTTCAACTAGGAGAGGCGCTGGGATCAGTGTCTTGCCTCCCAGGGTGAGTACGATCACCAAGACAACTTCAACTAGGAGAGGCGCTGGGATCAGTGTCTTGCCTCCCAGGGTGAGTACGATCACCGAGACAACTTCAACTAGGAGAGGCGCTGGGATCAGTGTCTTGACTCCCAGGGTGAGTACGATCACCGAGACAACTTCAACTAGGAGAGGCGCTGGGATCAGTGTCTTGCCTCCCAGGGTGAGTACGATCACCGAGACAACTTCAACTAGAGGAATTAAGTCTATATAGTTATTCCCAAGGCAGTCCAGAAACATTCTGATACCACCTCGTATATACAGCTGAATGTTCTCATCATACCAGTGAATGTGGTCAACATACCAGTGAATGTGGTCAACATACCAGTGAATGTGGTCAACATACCAGTGAATGTGGTCAACATACCAGTGAATGTGGTCAACATACCAGTGAATGTGGTCAACATACCAGTGAATGTGGTCAACATACCAGTGAATGTGGTCAACATACCAGTGAATGTGGTCAACATACCAGTGAATGTGGCCAACATACCAGTGAATGTGGTCAACATACCAGTAAATGTGGTCATCATACCAGTGAATGTGGTCATCATACCAGTGA